>JZLH01S0212218.1:17214-30532 GCA_001188425.1 Eucidaris tribuloides
AATATTCGAAAAAATGTATTAAATTCTGTCACAACTTTTTCATGGTTTGAAGAAATATCGGGATTTGTATGATTACTTCCATTAGCCGTTACAGACTTCAAGACTCTCCAAGTTTCACATGAATTTGTGTGTAACACCTGAAAATTTTGCAGTATAATATCTTCGTTTGGCCTTTTTTATTTCATATGTAACTTTATTACGAAGCTTTCTGTAGTTGGCCATCAAAGTTTCGTCTTTCTTTTTTCCATGCACTTGTTTTCATTTTATCTCTCTCTTTCATTAAAACATGAGAACAAGGGCGCCGGAAGCGGGGGGCAGAGGGGGCACTTGCCCCCCCCCCCCAAATAAAATTTTTGGGGGGCAAAACGAGTTTTTGCCCCCCCCCCCAATGTGCCCCCCTGAAAGGTAAAAAATAATTAATAAATTACAGTATTAAAGATCAAAAATGAGCAATAAAGGCAATTTTCTTGTATGAAAATTGTCAATTTCATAACTGAAAAATGCAAAATTTTCGCCCCTGACGGGGCACTTACACTTCTAAGTAAATTTAGTGTACAGATGGTGACCTTTTGTCCTTCGACGATTGTGCCCACGTGAAACATACCGTTAGGAAACCTTTTCATTTTTCCCTTTTTCGTAAGGTTTCTAGTCAAGATAAGAATATTTTTCATTGCTCAAACAATGCGGTCACGATTAAGCTTTTAATAAATACATTTCAGACTAAACCTGAATGGCAAATTGAATGTGGCTCACCAATGCAAATTATATCTTGATTGCTCGAAGAATAATACATATTGGCTAATAAACATCACTTGTGACATACATGTGCGTATACGTTCATGAGCAATGAAAATTTACGATGATTCTGAGCTCTCGCTCGGGTCTTTCGCGCATATAAATGTGTATAAATAAATGTTTCTAAAAGGATATTGCATGACAAATTTGACTTCTGTTATTTTAATATAGCGTAATACAAAAATTAATTGAAAATCTGTATACATTGTGAAGCGCTCGATCGCTTTTCTCGTACTTAGTAAAATGAATAGTTTTCATAAGTTATATTTAATTCCCTAGAAACTTGTTTTTAAATGCTCTATAAACGCGACTGCTATACTCTAGTTTTACGAAAAGTCCCTATTTATGAAATATACCTTAAAAAATATGTGTTTACCATGCCTAGAATCACGTCTTTTTCTATGTCTATTTTCAAAAATTTCCTGCCGTGGGAGGGGGGTATCCCCCTCCACACCCTCCCTCGTTCGGTTGATTCGCTCTCTCGCAAGTATGTCTACCCAATTTCCAGTGAAAATATGTATTTACCATGCCTAGAATAACGTCTTTGCTCAGCGTATTTTCAATAAGTTCCTGTGGGAGGGATAGCACCCTCGCATAGTACGACTACTAAATTACAGTTTGTCACATACTTCCTGTACGTCTTTTGAAAACCTGACTACACAACCCCCAATTATCTTTATAAAATATACCTTTAAAATGTGTATTTACCGTGCCTAGAATCACGTCTTTTCTATGCGTATTTTCAAAAAGTTCCAATCCCAGGTCGCGTCGTTTCCTCGGAAGTATGACTGCCCAATTACAGTTTTTCACATACTTCCTCTACATCTTTTTGAAAAAAAAACTGACAATGATTATCCCTAATTTTTAGAAGGTATACCTTTAAAACATGCATTTACCATGCCTAGAATCGGGTCTTTTCTATGCGTATTTTCAAAAAGTTCCTACCGTGGGAGGGGGTATCCCCCTCCCACACCCTCCCCCCGTTCGGGCGCTACGCTCCCTCGCATTTCCTTAAATTTCTTCTCTAGAAACGCGCCTGCCCACACCCTCCCCCGGCCCAACTCGGTCGCTTCGCTCCCTCGCCGAGGATCTCACACTGTCACATAAATGTGCCCCCATTGAAATTTTGCCCCTCCAAAACTGAAAGTGTTCCGGCGCGCCTGCTTCCTACCGTATGCGTGCGTACACAGCACGCACATTTACCAACACTCGGGTGAAATTTGTTGGGACTATTTATGGATGGGTGATGCAATGCTGTTATTGTATTTAAATTTAGTTTGTGATTCAATTTAACAACTTGGATTGTTTGGACTTTGAGCTGAATCACGTTCGATCAGGTGAACTTGACACCTATATGACCTTTTTACAAGCTTTTTACAAGTCAGGTCAAAATGTTGTGCGAACTAATCCTGTTATCATTAACGACAAATCTCCACCGGTGCTAATTGATTTCTCTTTCTTGCCAAGTTAAACAGTAAAAAAAATAAATAGATAAAAATGAATTGATGAGTGAATGAATGCATGAATAAATGAATGAATGAATGAATGAATGAATGCATGCATGAATGCATGAATGAATGAATAAATGATATGCGTAAAACAGCAAGTGGTGTTGCAGGGCATAAAAGTATATGATTCACGAAATACATTTTCCTGTTTTACTGCATTACATTACTTGAATAATCCCATCAATGCTCACATTGAAAGTGGTTTCAGCACATTTCTCTGAAGAGACTATTATGCACGACGATGTACAAATCCAGAAAACAATACACGGGAAAAGGAAAGTATATCGTGCAAAACGGTCCGTTACTATTTAGGATCAGCTTCAAATATTTATTTACCTCACTACGGGGAGTAAACAGAAGTGTCAAATAGTTTTGGTTCGAGACTATAAAGACTGTTACAAGAAACCATCTTTGAGGAGGTCTGCAATACAGGGGGTGTCTGTCTACTATGCGTGTATTCACGTCTGTCATAAACGTGAATTTCATCTTCTATATCAACAAGTTTTGGATGTCGAGTATGCACAGCATGATGAAAAACGAGTGTCGAAATGTATCATATGAAGTAAGGCGTTTCCTACTGTTTTGTTTATTTCCGGTCTTTTCATTGTTGTAGTGGTGGTTGTGTGGTGGTGGTGCTGGTGTGGTGGTGGCGTGGTGGTGTGGTGGTGTGGTGGGGTGCTGTGTGTGTGTGTGTGTGTGTGTGTGTGTGTGTGTGTGTGTGTGTGTGTGTGTGTGTGTGTGTGTGTGTGTGTGTGTGTGTGTGTGTGTGTGTGTGTGTGTGTGTGTGTGTGTGTGTGTGTGTGTGTGTGTGTGTGTGTGTGTGTGTGTGTGTGTGTGTGTGTGTGTGTGTGTGTGTGTGTGTGTGTGTGTGTGTGTGTGTGTGTGTGTGTGTGTGTGTGTGTGTGTGGTACCATGAAGCTACTAAACATCGATTTCATGCATACGTAGGTGTCTACCTGTTGTATTACCCGAAAGAGTTTAGCAACATGAATTGTTCACTCCCCCCCCCCCCCACAATGTAGGCCTAACTGTAAAAAAAAAGTTAACAACTGGCCGTGATGTCACAGTGTGAAGTCTGATGGAATGTTGTATAAAGTCAGAAAGATTATTGACAGAAATTTAAAATCTACTGTTGGCGTAGGAAAAGCCACGGTACTACAGTCAAGGGTTTACAAGAGGAAGAATAACCCCATCTCCCTTAAAAGGATAAAAGAAAGGCCTATTACACCACTCCGTCTTGAAAACAGGTTTTTGTCGTTTCATCTCGAATTTAGGAATGAAAAAATCAGATCAGCCCCTAAGAGAAATGAAGTCAAATGATGAAAATTGTATACTGAGCTATATAGCGTGGCCCAAAAAGAATGCTACACATGCGATCATTAATTTCTTCAAAGTCATTCAAAATATGTCATTGGTGATTATTTCATCGGTTACAGCATTCTCTTTCCAACAAAATGATACCATGATCATTAATTTTGATTGAGGTGTTTGGATGTTAGGGCTATTTTTCTGAGGCAATGTAATTTCCTAAATTTGCTATTTTTTAACCTCCAGCGATCATCAGCACACCGAAATATTCTCTCGTTAAGGCGTGCCATAGAATAAGCTCTGCCGAAACAAAGGACAGGAATGCCCTCGCTTTGATAAGGAAGACCATGTGAGCTGCATCTCCATTGTCATCGCGGTTTGTCTGGTATGGCATGCTGAGACGCGAGAATATCTCGGTGTTCGGATGACCACCGCTGATGAAAAATTGGCAAATTTGGGAAATGACATTGCCTCAGGAAAATGGCCGCAGGACCCAAACGAATGACTCAAAATCAATGATCATGGTACCATATTGTTGGAAAAACAATGTTCTAATCGCTGAAACAAACACCAATGACATATTGCAGATGATGTTGAAGAAATTAGCGATCGCAGGTGTAGCATTCTTTCTGGGCCACCCTGTATAGTAGCCTTATAATTTCCTGTTGTGACGTATACGACCTTTTATAAACCATTTGCACATTTCATTTCAATGTATCCTTCCTCGCCGTTTTCCCTTTTTGTCATTTATTTAGAGGGATGGAGGGTACTACCCTCTATCCAGTATATCACTATGAGAACACTGAATAAAGAATAGGCCTACTAACACAAAAGCTTTCCTGTTGATATTCATTTTGTGAGGTCAACACGTGCGCCTCTATACCGGTATAATATTTCATACTTGGTGCTAGGTATTGTCAAGCTTCATGAATAATGTAACATTAATTAGTACAATCATAAATTTAATACCTTTGGCATTCATAATTTTGGCTTAGCACCGGATTTACGTCACAACCGCTCAACCGCGCCAGTGACACCGCGGGATCATAATGCATTATGCATGTTATGTAAACTCCTAAAACCCGACACTGACAAAAGCAAAGATGTATATTTTCGGCGCGCAGAAACGGCCGTTGGAAATCCTGTATCATTTTGTGAAATTTCCCATAGACTATTTCAAGTCGTTAAAGCAATACAAATGCTTCTGTTGTAGACATATAAAACAAATACCACCATCATAACATTTCCTGACGCCAAAAGTAGTATCCTCAAGTATTCAGTAAACATATCAAATTGAAAAATATATATAAAAGCCCTTTAGTTGTATATACATTTTCATGAATAAAGCATATACAGTACTTCCGTCTTTGATTTATTTCAACTTCTTTCTTATCTAAATGGATATCGATATTGAAAGCTTTTATTTCAATGTATACATTCAAATGTGTATTTCCAGTAAATGGCATACGCCAAAAGTTATACAAAATACTTTTAAGAATAATGCATTGTACCCTTACCTGTTGGTGAACCATCGTTTTCACTAGTGTAGGCTAAGGCTCCAAATTCTAAAACTTTGGTGTAGTTGATGGTATAAAGTTTGAAAATGATGAAAACAATAAGGTCAATATTCATGTTGACAATCACACGGGAACATAATTATACACGTATCAGAAGTTTATAAAGAAATTGCATACTTGGTGTAAACTGAAGATGGGAGTATCTGCTCTGTAGGTCTATATGCTATAACACGTATTATAAACAAGGATTGAGCAGTTACACAATCGAAAATATGATTATAATAGTCAAAAATATAAAGCGTGGACAAATTTCAAAAAGATAAAAACACAGCCAAGTATATACTCTTTCAACGGCTAAACTAGACAAGGAGGGAAGTATGAAGTGTATGCAGCTATGCGGTGGGACATGCAAGGAGAACCTCGCCTCACATTGCTGAACTGAACTCCGTCTGCCATTTTCATGTTGGAAATAACATTTCTCTGATTTAGAGTAAAAGTGTTCCAAAAATATGGTAGGAAAAAAGATACTATAGATGAGTGATCATTTACATACTTATTAATAAACATATGGAACTTTACATGAATCAACTGAGTTCTTGAATAAAATATTATGCTGGAGTAAACACTAAACACTAACATGACTTAAACCCCAATAACTATGCTTGTTATATAGTTATTTTTGCTGGGCTACAAGGGCGTAGGCTGGGGTGCCACTGGGTGCACGTGCACCCCCCCCCCCCGCAGAGCCAAAGAGTTCCGCCCCTGGCCAAGCAAAAGAAATTTTTCACCACCTTTCTGCTTTCAACGCCTGATTTCTCAACTTTAGTTCACCTCCTCCTAGATGTGCACCTCCCCACACCAAGTTAGTTCCACCTCCGCAAGATGTGCACCTCCCCATGCCCAAACCAGCCTACGCCCCTGGCCTACTTTTTAATAGATCGCATTTCATCCGTATCTAGCTATTTCAACAATATAAATCGATATGAATGACATGATAGTTAATATAATTACAATTATGTCGTTATAGACCAAAAATGTACTTTCACTATAGGTAAAATTGAGTTTGCATGTAAATAATTTCGTTATTTTTTTATTTTTTTTTTTTTTTGGGGGGGACTAAGTTCCTGATGATTCACTTCATGAATAAAAACGAAATGAAAAATATATATCGGGTTAAAAGGGTATTACCCGTAATAATGAAAACGAATGACTCAAAGTGAAAACTGATGCAAACTGATGTAAAATAAGAATATGGGAACTCGAACAGTATGTGGTCAAGAAAAAGCAATAATGTTTTAGAACTTTTCATAGTTCCTGTATGTTCTTGGATATTTTTAACCCACTGAAACAGAGTATTGACCCCATTCGGGACAATCTCTCGATAATAATGCCAACTGAAATCACCGCAAGAATGTGAATCGATAATAGGTATGAAAATTGTTGTGAAATTGCTCAGATTGGTTGAGTTAAGTGTAAGTCTCCAAAAGTGAAGTGAAGTCTGAAAAAGTGAGCTTGAACTTGAAAACGTACAAAAGCAAACATAATTATGAACAGAGTATGGGATTTACAAAGAGACCACAAAAATAGCACGTGGGCCTAATGCTAAGAGTGCGTGGCTCCCTTTCCTTATTCACACATGCTCTTGTTTACTCTTTAAAGATAATTATATCAAAGTTCAATTAATAACATAGCCTAGCTCAGCTCTTCCTTCAGCAGTTAAGCAATACAACTTTTGATAACATTTTGATAAGTTTAGTGAAAACAGAACAGGGTTGGTATCTGTCTAAATAAATGGAATGAGCAAAACCTTATGCCATGTCGACTGCATGGCGACCTAGACCGCGAAAAACCTTGGCCTACATTGAAGGACAAAACCCTTTGACGCTAAAATGATCTTGACTTTTAACTGACGTTCAATGGGTGGTGGACACGTTACAAGTTGACCGGGTGTTAAAAATGTATCAATGAATTTGGTCAATGCTCTAATTTGGCTAGAGGCAGTGTTGGACACAGTGGGGTGGGGTGGGGGTGAAACGACGTACACTTTGGGTGGTAAAAGAAAAGAGAAAACTTTACGTTTAGCGACCACGCCTCCATTGTCTTGGTTTGGTGACCCTCTTTTTTCCTTTCTTCAATATTTTTGTAAATCATAAGTAACGACTCCATTTCTGGCCTTGTGAGTTTTCTTCTCCATTTACGTCGGGATCGTACGGCTGGCTGAAAATGGGTTTGGTCCCATAGTTCTTGGCTCTGTGCTTCCATTTCCGCAATGATTTCACAATAATTTTACTTCTCGTATTTCAAATTCGATTTAACATAATGCAAGCACCTCGTGACTTTGTTTTCGTTTTGTTTATGTGTTAGTTTCATTTGGCAACATGATGTTTGAGAGTAATTCTGAATTGCGAAAGCATGTCTTCACATTTTATGCTACCATTGGAATCAAATATACTTATTTTTTTTCAAGAGATATCAGTCAAATTTCTGGGGTTTGAATATTACTGGTGACGTTATACGCATGAAATAAATGACATGTGCGAGAAATAAAATAGAGTTTTAAAAAATATTGCTCCGATTCAGCTACTAGCAGATCGTTACGTCTGATATTTTAAACCTCAAAATTGGAATTAGTTATGTTGACACAGGGGCGGCGGGAACCGGGGGGGGGGGCGAGGGGGGCACGTTGCCCCAAAAAAATTTTGGATAGCAAAAAAATGCCCTTTTTCAAAACGAAATGTGCCCTTTGTGAAATGGTGCATGCCCTTTTTTTCAAAATGAAATGTGCCCTTTGTGAAATGACGCCTTTTTAGTCTACTAATTTTTGTCGATATTTGTCTTCTTTATATTCATTTTTTGCCCCTAACGGGGCACGTATAGGCCTACAATAGACATAATTAGGTAAATTATATTCAACAAGCGTTTTGTGCCTAAAAAGGGCATTTAGTATCTCCTCTTAATGCCCTCATATGGTAGCAAACTTATGCCATGCTACTGTTTGCCCCACCCCCATTTTAATTGAAGGCAAATAATGCCTTTTTTTCTAAGTTGAATGTGCCTTATCTTGGTTTGAACCCATACTGAGTGCAGTGAAACCTTTATATACGCACATTCGTCACTGGAGGTGATTTTCTTTTATTTCTGTTATTGTTATTCTATGATTTTTTGCCTCTGACTGTCTGATGGGGCACATAATAGAGAAGAAATACTTGTTCAAAGAGAGGCACATTATGTACCTAGAAGGGGCATTTGGCCTCTCAACCGTCTGCGGTTGCAAAAATTTGGCCCTCTCCAAATTTTTTTTCGTGATTACATGACCCTATTTTATAATACTCTTCAAGCGATAAACGAAAAAAGTGTTTTTCGTGAGGTGACTTTCCTACGGTCGCCTTTTCTTCTCTTCAACAAAGAAAATCACCTCGTAAGGAGAAGAATGCCCCCTTTTCTTCAGCAGAACTTCAAGTATTCGCAATGTGCATCATGACTTTGTAATTTATAACGAAACTAGTTTATCATCTCTGTCGTCACTAACGTATTTGCTCATTGATTGTTATGGATTCGTTTGATGTTCTTCTTCTTTTTAACACACTGCAAAAATTCTGAGTTGTGATTGTAATAGCGCCAGAATAGACCACAAAGCGAGTTTTACAACTTAAAATTTCAAATTTTTCCAAAACCGCTCGCGGTAGATATATGTATATTTCATGTTTTAATGATCAGAAATCCCCTTCAAACAGGTTTTGCTCAAAGTTACATTACCGTGAAGAAACAGCTACTTCAAGCAGAAAAGTTTGATCTCGACAGATGTTCTTTATTTTTTTTTAAATACTACAAAACATCAGTGCTGTTATTAGCGCCAGAATAGACCACAAAGCGAGCTTTACATCTGAAAATTTCAAATTTTTCCCAAACCGCTCGCTCGCTACGCTCGCTCGCGAGGTAGATACATTAATATTATATGTTTAAATGATCAGAAATCTCCTTCAAAAAGGTTTCGATCAAGTTACATTACCGTGAAGAAACAGCTACTTCAAGCAGAAAAGTTTGATCTAGACAGATGTTCTTTATCTTTTTTAAAATATTACACAAAAAAAATCAGTGCTGTAATAGACCACATTGCGAGTTTTACAAGTTAGCATTTCTAAATTTTCTCAAACCGCTCGCTCGCTACGCTCGCGGATTTTGTGTAGGCCTATAGATTTCATGTTTCAAATCGGAACCCATTTAAAAAAGGTTGGGTTCGAGTCAGATTGCCGCTAAAAACAGCATCTTCAAGCAAACACCTAATCTGATGGTGAAAATATCTGCTAGCGGCCAATGCCCCTTTTGACATTTAAGTGCCCTTTTTTGGCTTTGCCCCCCCCCCAAACGAAAATACGTTCCGCCGCCCCTGTGTTGACATAATATTCGTATATCACATTTATGTGTTTTAATTTAATGGATTAATATCATCATTTTATACACAGTGACTCATTGTTTATCTTATATTGAAAATGTGTGCATTCTTCATAATTAGCAAACAACAGGTATGAATTAAGTTTGGTGTTCATCTTTTCATAAACAAATATATCAAGTTAAAGATATCAACGATGATCGGTAAGCAACTATATAACATGTAAGTAACACTCAAGTCCAGACATTCTTTTAAAAAATTGAGGTGGAAAATTATGTAGAGATGGAGAAAAACTTGAGGAGTATATAACTTTTATTTTATAAAAGGCATGTCATGATACCTGTATGTTTTCTAGGCTGGCTTGAGTATAATACTGTAATATATCTTCATTTCGATACCATCGGTTTTGTGGATTGTGAAAAGATTCTAAGTCAGTGATGTTGTGATATTACACCCAATTATTATTTACACAATACAACCAGCGCTCCATGATGCAATGCATCCTGCTGTTGTAATAGTCCCATTGCAGATACACGAAGATCATTGACATCAAAATGACAATATGCTTTGAAACACACGTGAGTTAGTTTCGATTATTGTACAGTGTAACATACCGTACATATGTTATAATTATATCACTGAAAATACGTAAATGGGTTATCCCCGAAAGTATTGTAGCAATCTTGTATGTATATTGCTGACTTTCTACAGCCTAGTCATACATACAATCAAAAGGAATAATCAAAAGTATTTTATCTCGGAACTTGTTTTCAATGACATGAAAGTCCACAATAGCCTCGCCTCTCGAACAGAGTATATCCAATCAAAAATGAGCGCACGTGGTAACAAATATATTTATTTTACTATTGCTGTGAATTGTTGAATAAACAACTTTTTAATATAACATTCTTTATGATTAACTGCTTAATTTCCAAAGATAGAGCCTTTTTTATTAGAACTTTGATCAGTACAACAGTAACAAAGCCATTGATTTTAATTAGAGCATTGCTTTTTTAAAGTTATGTTCATTTTATCAGTTTATTTCATTAAATGTTTAGTGGAAAAATTCAGGGGCTGATCGCAGGGGGGGGGGGGGCACGACCAATATCATTTTTTTTGCCCCGCCAAATTTTTATTTTTTTTTTAGCTTGCCAAATTACAAGCCAAATCCCCGTTACTTTCATAACTTTGAAAAAAAATAGGGGCGGTCACCCTCTCCCTGAATGAACTTACTTAGCTGTTTATCTTTGTATGTTCGGTTCAATATGCAAAACAATTTTTGACAAGTTTAAAGTAGCAAGATGTATTACATATAGGCCATTCTCTTTTAAAAATGAGTGAAAAATTATCACTCTTTAAGAAGTGAATCTGAATCATGGAAATGAGTGAATGAAGTTTGAATGTATTTAGAGTGAATTTGGGGTGAACATGTGTGTTTATTTTGGATGACACTCCCTTAAAAAGTGACCATTTTCACTCATTTTTTGTAGAAAGTAATCGCAAACCGAGTCCCGAAGATATTGACAAATTTCTCTATATTTAAAAAGGGTTTGGCAGAAATTTTTGTAAAACGTTGCTATGTCACTATATGTGACGGTTGTAGTATAAGCGTAGAACTTCGCACCTTCATCAGTGATACAAAAAACCCGGACAAAAAATTCAAATGTTTCTGACAGGACATGAATATTCCTGGACCCCAGTGCATGGTTCACAGTCAATGCAGAATGGAAGAGCGCCTTCTATCGAATGAAAATGTGAAAAGGGGTCCTAATGTTCCCCACAATGCGAAGTATATGCTTTGGGTGTGACTGAATGCTACAATTGTAATCGTTTCGACGTGCTCCGTAGTTCTAGTTCTTACGTTATTTTATTCAGAATAATATTGAATGTAATCTATGCAAAGCTTTTCATTCCCTCGCCCACGGTTTATTCAAAGAAAGACGCGTCTATGGAATAAAAGGGATTACAAGTTTATTTCGAGGAAGCTATAAATCTTTTGAAATGTGTTGAATTTAAGAAGTATTAGTGTCAATTGAACAGTTTCAGACGCCAAAGGCTTATTTTCTCTATTTCTATGTGAACTGTCGAGATGATTTGTGCAGTGTATCCATTACCATTAATAATTTGTTCTTTGCAGATGATACCACCACCTTATGTCTTCAGAAATGATAAAAATGATAAGTAAACGAAAAGAAAAATCTTATTTACAAATAAGATAAAAACTATTAGCATACTGTAATTCCTAAATACATGAAGTAGGCAATACCGGCAGAATGTTGTGTAGAATTAAAAATCTCTGCAACAATGTTAACATTGTTTCCCCATCTCATTCAAAGATGTATGTATATGTTTTTTTATGTATATTACGGGAGATATAGTTATCGAGCAGGGGCCAGATCTAAAATGAAGGTATCTAGAGGCGTAAATGTCAATTATGTACATCTCCTTCTATGTGAATTACAGCAGTCTGATGCAGGAAAGCCTAATTCATTCCGAGTATATATATAAAAAAAAATTGATAGGCGGATTCAGTAATTTTTAAAAAGGGAGGGTGACTGAGTCAGTGCGTGCGCGAAGCGTTTTGAGGTGCCTTATAACCCTATCCCCCACCCCCCAAAAAGTGAATCAATCTTTTTCTCTGCAGGGGGGACATTTATGCCGCGTTTCGAATTTTTTTAGGCGGACAAAAAAACGGAGTCTCGCCCGACCCCACCCTCCCCGAATCAGCCACTGGGTTGGATTAGGTTCGATAATTCTGTCTAAATCAAGACTATGCACCCTTCGAAGAGACCACTGTAATATAACCGTTACGGTCAAGGGCTATGCTTCGCGATCGGAAGTGGAACATAATTAAACTCAAAAGGAACACCAGTCCGTGTTGACATTGATATGCCCACTGGACGATATCGAAAATATCACAAATGCTATGAATTATAATTATTCGTTACGGTATTAAATTTACGACGTAGAACTTAACCTACAACAATGCCAAGGACACAGTCGGGCAAATATTGTATTTTTATTCAAACAATGACCTTGCAACAGCAATCATGGATGGATGATAGTCGTTGACTTATTCTTTTTTGTTGCAACGGTGTGTAATTTTGTATCATGCTCGGGCTGCAGCGTCTCGTATGGTTTGATAAAGTGTCGTACATACCGCATCGTTTTGCTAACCAAGGAGTTTGCTCTCAGTTTTGCAAAAATCTCATTGGCTGGCACAGACGTTTATGAGTTCTAGTCCTATCAATAAGACAGTGCTGTAAAGGGAACAGATTGTCTGATATCATAGAATATTTACTGCATGAAATTCAATTTTTGTATGTATGTGTGTCTTAAAAGGTGTCTTAAAATGTTCAGAAATTGCAGCTCTAATGACAAATTAACGCAATAAACACACTGCACATTACATCAAGAACAAACAACAACTTTGCACCCTGAAATACAATAAAAGACTTAGTAGCACCATTGTGGTTTAATTGCACGTTTGTAGCTGAAAGGTTTAGATGAAATTATAAGTACAAAATCAAAAGGGGACTGACGTACATGTGTAGCTTTATCGTCCTAAAAAGTGTAATCACGTCCAAAAAAAAAGTCGACAATGTTCTTTTGTAGTTTAAAAAATGGAATTTTATTGTAAAGAATCTAGAACAGAACACCTGTCCATGCCACCAATATCTTCGTATTTATCCTGTCCTTTCATTTTGAAACGATGGTATCATAATCATTGTCAAACAAAAGGTCGAGTGTACACCATTATCTTCGCGTTGGTCTTTTCGCTTTGTTAAAAAATGACACCG
>JZLH01S0212229.1:15925-32516 GCA_001188425.1 Eucidaris tribuloides
TTCTGTACAGTCTCAATTTTGTACATGGGGTTGGATTTTGAGCAAAATCTGAACTCTAACTTTTTAAATAAGCATGAATTACATAAAACTGATTATTGATATCGTAATGAAACCACCTCCAACATAAATGTTCACTCTTCAGCTATAACTCAAACTCATGCCAGTATTATCTGGTGTATATAGTTTTTGTGTTATTACATATCAAAATAAACCAACATTATTTTTAACACCTAGTGTAATACACCTTAAAAGAACCGCACACACAAGGTGATGCAGCACTTCCACCATCTTGCTTCCATGTGGCAAAATTCCTGGGTGATAATTCTCTCACAAGTGCATGTTTGCCTCATTTTCATGTAGAGCTCATACCAAAATGTCATATTATGTTGACATTGTCAATATGATTTTGCATGCTTATGATTTCGTAAAAGTTTCTGTTCATTTTGTTGTTCAAAGTGATTTTTAATCCATGCCGCAATTTCTCGTTTAATGTTTGTAAAAACAAAAATGAATAATATCGCGAGAACTCTCACACATATTGTACATTATTTTGCTCAAAACTTTGAACCAAAGTTAATTTTTATGAATTAAAGCGCAAGTTTAGTTTCGGCGTAGTTTTGTTATTTGAAAGCTTTATGCCCAAAGGTCATATCACATAAGAGATTCTGCATGTTTTTTTTAAATTAATTAATGAAAAATCTCGGGAGGGGGGGGGGAACCCCGAGATTTTGGACTACATTTTACCAGATCGGGTTTACTGCTCTGCATGCATTTTACAGTATAGCGTCCTGAGCGAAAGATCCGAGTCTGATCTTTCAGCTGAGGTAAACTTGCGAAACTATGTGGATTTCAAATTTCCCCCAAACCGCTCGCTCGCTGCGAGTTCGCTCGGGGAATTCTTCATAATAATCTTGTACATACGCAAACAAAATGCAAATACAATCAACCAACTTAATGAAGAGATACCGAGAATTATCCAGTATATATAAAAAAAACTACATCTCGGGAAAATATTGCTCTTAGTCTTACACACATCCCCTGATCACAGTGATCAGAAATATCTGGCCTGCTAATAACAATTTCTTGCACTGCATGCTAAACCTGCAGCAAGTTTAGCAGGGATAATTGCAAGGACAACATCTAGAAATTGAAATTACCATTCACGGCATAAAACATGCAGTATTATAAGACTGATGCTTTTGCCGTGAATGGCAATTTCAATTTCTACAATAGTACCCTAAAAGACCGCACCCTCTAGTGTCAGAATTGCACCCAGGCATGCGCGTACGCAGGATTTTGGCCAAGGGGGGGGGGGGTGGTACATCCACGGCCAAATCCTGGGTCTATTTTTCCCCGGTCACGGCAGCCGCCGAAAACTTGCTCAGCGGGGTGGGGGAGGGGGTGGGGTGGTGACAAACATTTTTTTACTCCAAATCCCAAGTCTAAATTTTTTTCCGGTCACGTCACCCGCCAAAAAGTCGCTATGCACGGCTACATTTTGCCGTCTGCTAAAGAAAAATCAACATTTTATTTCATGTTTTCATGGTTATTTGACATTTCAAACACCCCCTTTTGACAAAAAATGCATGAATTTTCCGGAAAAAGGGGTGTTTTGGGGTGTTAACACCCCCCCTTTTTGGCAAGGGGGGGGGGGTGTTAACAGTGTTTGAACACCCCAAACACCCCCCCCCTCGCGTACGCGTATGCACCCAGGAGTTTGAAACTAACATTAAGTGTGGTACACCCAACATTTAAAGGCCCACTCTCAAGGGTCAACTCAATCACATGCAGAGAGGATGTCAGCTTAGTCCTGGAAAACATCATACATGTATTTAGACTGTTACTTGCCATAGTGTACAGATTGTGGAAGAAAAACAAGTGTATTTTTTTCACGCTGTCATGGCTGTTTCCGTTGCATTATGATTATGGGTGTCATTAGTGCACCCTTTTGATGATTTTAGTCAAAAGAGGGCGTTTTTCCTGGGCCTTCAACATCGGTGTGGAATTCACGGTCCCGTATTGACACCATGCAGTTGTGTTATAATTTCAACACCGTTATAGTTTTGCTGTGCCAGCGATGTAAACTGTAATATACTTTTGAATTATAACATGTTTTTGTCTTTAGACAGGAAAACTGTAGCTTCTTTAAAATGGTTGTATCCGCCGCTGATAAAAATAAAATAAAGGCTCTTTTTATCCAGAAACTCATGAAGAAAGTAAACGAAATGTCTGTCTAAATATAAAAAAATAAAATAAAGGCTCTTTTTATCCAGAAACTCATGAAGAGAGGTAAACGAAATGTCTGTCTAAATATCAAAGCTGATTGGTTTGTTTTCCATCCAAACCTCTATAAAAAAAGTTAAAATGACGTCATGCGTGCACTGGCGTAAATCCCGGGGAGATGGGGGGATAAATCCCCCCACGTTTTAAGAAAAAAAATATTCTTTTATCAATTAATCATTGATAAAATTGCTATGTAGTGAGAATTTCTCTTAGAATGCTTAAGATCGTTCAATTTTAATTCTAAACAACTCAAAATCTCTCGCTCGGTCGCTTCGCTCCCTCGTTTGCACGTTCCCGTCAATAATTTGAACATTTCGGCCCCGGAAAATTCTTGCATATGGTCTTGTTTTAAAGGTAGTGTCCACTGATGATAGTATATTTATAAATCAATTATTTTGAAAATGTGTAGTTCCTCCGACTTCTGAAATATATTTATTCAAAACGTTGGTTTTAGACCAGCAATCTCAACTGCCCGAATTAACGTACAGTGTCGTAAATTGGGAGGAGGGGGATTGGGGGATATATCCCACCACTTTTCGGGAAGGGGGGGGGGAGTGGATGATGATCTGTACAAATATACACCCACTTTTCAATAAAAATAAAATATTTTTGTGTTTAGGCCTATTCAATTATTGATAACATTTTACAAAATTTTAAAATGCTAAAGATGTTATCTGAATATCCCGATGTTTCCGATAGTACAATATTCTCATTCATGTTCATTACTAAAGTGTGTTCTGTCTGTCCAAATGGGCATCATATCCCCATCCCTATTTAGAGCACAGATATCTCAAAATGCCAAGCCTAAGAAACATCGTATTATCAACAAAATGTAGAAAACAAACTCAGATATATTTTTTTTTAACGTGAGGACATTATGGAGCCACTCGAGACTGTACAGCATTTTTTTTTAAGATGACGGTCGAATCTTTTAAAATGATGTTTTGCTCCGAATTTCAAAAAGAAATTTTGAGGATTATTCAAAACTATGTTCTGTGCATGTGTGTGTGTGTGTGTGTGGGGGGGGGGATAGTGTTCCCAGTATTCCAGGACTTATGCACTACCTACCCTTTTTCTTCTCATAAAACCCCTAAAAATATTTGCTTTCTACAATCTTTTCCTTTTTGACGATTGCGCTTTTGAATCATTTTGCATCAAAACGATCCCTTAAAATGAGTTCCCTCATTGTTTCCATAATCGTTTTCTTTTCAGATAAAAACAATTGTGAATTTATCCACATGTGATAAGTCTCACCTGTGACAATGGCTTTTTTTTTTACATTTCAGAGGCACCCATTCTAATTTAACTGCCACTATACCGCCTTTTGTTAAGTGATACTTTTCTCTTTAATTTGCGTCCTGAATTTGAAACGACTTAGAGCAACTTACTTTAATTTCCAAGGCTCGCTTGCTACGTTCGTTCGTATTAACATTTAAGATAATATGTTTGAAGACAGGCGCGCCGGAACACTTTTAGCTTTGAGGGGGCAAAATCTCGACGGGGGCGCATTTATGTAATAGTGTGAGATCCTCGGCGAGGGAGCGAAGCGACCGAGCCGGGGGGGGGGAGGGGGAGGTTGTGAGCGTATACGTATACATATGTTCACGTCTGATCAATTACATTATTAACTCAAAATAATAAATGCACATTGTCGTGCAATATCCTTTCAGAAACCTTTATTAATACACATAGGCGTATGGGACCTCTTCATTCTAGGGGAGCAAATTTTTGGCCCGAATATCTGACTAATGCCCGAATATTCATTTTTAGATTTGAACAGCAAGGGGGGTAAAAGGGGATCCCCTGCGGGTTGTACGCAGAATGCGTTGATAAAGTGGCTGGGAGTGCACGCACCCCTGTTTTGCCTTTAAAATATGCATGAAAAGGTCATTCATACTGATATTGATATTGATTTTGAATGGTCACATAAAAACGTTATTGGGGGAGGGTCTGGGAGGTCCCCCCCCCCCAGGGTGAGAAAATTTTGCAATTTCACCTTCAAACAAATACAGTTTTTGCCCCTTTTAGTGAAAAATGAATCTGTATTTCATTGACTTGCAATTCGTTATTTTCGCTGATAAGAAAAATTTGAATTAGTGGTTAGGTCGTCTTGCCCACCCCCTCATAATTTTGATAAGACGAAAAAGTCATAAAAAGTAATGCCCAATTATGTTTTAAAAATATCAAAGGCACTACAAAACTAATAAATTTTACGTAAAATACCACTAAAAATTCATATATCGTTCAATTTTCCAAACTTTTAGAATGCAATTATTGCGCGCGGAGCGCGTCGAAATTTTTGACATATTTTGAAATTCGGGCAGCTTCTTCCAAAAAACAACCAAAAAAAGATAGCAGCTAGCCATTTAAATTGTTTTTGTTTTTAATTTGAATATTAAAATTTAGTTCTTTTGTCACAAGCTTGCCCATTTTTTAAAATGCTTTTTAGACCGTTTTTGCCTGAATTTCCAATTTTTATTTTTTGTCTTATGTTTATACACATTCATATGCGCGAACAACACGAGCGAGAGCTTAGAATCATCGTGTATTTTCAATTCTCATGAACATACGTACACTGGTGAGCCACTTTTACTTCGCCTTTCGATTTTAGTCTGAAATTTAAACGTGACCGCATTGATTGAGCAATGATAAATATTCTTACATTGTTAGAAAGCTTAAAAGGAAAAGGCAAAATGGAAAGGGTTTGCTGAAGGTATGTTTCACGGGGACACTCTTCGAAGGACGCGAGGTTACCATCTATACACTAAATTTAAGTGCCCCGTCAGGGGCGAAAATTGTGCATTTTTCAATTATGAAATTGACAAATTTCAAACAAGAAAAGTGCCTTTGTTGTTCATTTTAGTCTTTAAATAATTGATAATTTTTACCTTCCAGGGGGCACATGGGGGGGGGGGCCAAAACCTGTTTTTATGCCCCCCCCCCAATTTCTATTGGGGGGGGGCGGGGGGGGGCAGTGCCCCCTTCTGCTCCCCTTCCGCTCTGCGCCTTGTTTGAAGATCTTTTCACGTCGCTGAATCTGAGACATTATAAGAAACCTAACAGGTCTTAAAATTTCTCGTCAGCTCGCTGGCTTGTACCAGGATATGGGCTATGAATATCTAAATGTTAAAGTTGATTGCTTTATGTCTTTTTATATTCACAACAACAATATCGAGAAACAGATTAACGCTAAAGTCCTAAAAATGTAATCAATATAAAGCATATGCAATGTTTAGAGATAGTGGTATATTTGCACACGCTGTAGTGTCCCTTTTCATAAAGTCCTTGATTGTGGGGGTCCCCAATTTGGAATTATTCATCGATCATCCCCCCACCTCCACTCTCGGACCGGATTTCGCCTGGGTATGGGTCGTTAAATCTTTTTCGGAAAGGGGTATCCGTCTTCTCTTGTCCCCTCATTTCATCATTACTTTCCAGTGTGGTGTAGGTATGGACCCTCCCCCCCTCTCCTGCCGAACTATCTCGGCACTCCCACACCAATTTTGTACAGGTGCAGTCCGCGCCACTCACAATCTCACTCTTGGGAATTTTTGTAGATGCGCATCTCCGGGCATACACTGCTTACATTCAGCAGTCTGTGAATTGTTGTAATCGGGATTTGTGATTTGTAATAATATTTCTGATTAAAAATCACTACTGATGCAGCGATTTAAATATTATGAGAAAGTATGGAAATACACATATTTGCATCATCCAAAAAATAAATTTGTTTCTTTCGACGAATTCGTGAGACCAAAAAGATTATCAATATGAATTGAGACTTTTGAATAATGGGTCTTAGATATAGACCATAAAGCGAGCGAAATGTACAAGAAGTAAACATTGCATATTGCGCTGGCTGCTGGTGGTACGGTACGGTACGTGAAAACAATGCGAAACTTAACTGTAACGTGCAGCTGAACAACGACTGATCTCAATACAATATCGTGTTCATACTTTGTCTGTGACAGTGTACAGCGTTACATCTATAATGTTACGTAGACCAACAAAACATCTTCACTGAAGTTCAAGCTGGAAGACCTTTATCTGCGGCTCACAGTAATCAGGTTTGGTAAGAAATGTGTAGTGTCTAGTGATATTATACACAGCAACAAACCGTATTATTGAATTTAATTATGGCATTAAAACTATGATTTGCACTGCCTAACTGTCTTGAGACCGAACTTGTGAACCGTGTCTGTTTTTGTACCGAGTTTTAGATGACTGCCTGACTGCACTGCACTCACTGTCCATGTGTCAGGCGTGTGTCTGCTTCATGTAGTCTGCAACAGATACAGTGCAGTGACAGTAGTCAGTATTGTTGGGAACAATAAAAAGGACAAAAGAAATAGCGTGATGTTTCTTATTTTGCAATGATAAAATATGTTGCATTTTCAGATCGTTCTTGAAATATTTGATATTTTGACGATATGTTGTGTTAGATTATTAGACAACATTTGAATGAAAGAATAATTTTACATTTTTTTTCTCAACATGTTCGATTCAACTTCATTAACATATGATTAACGTTTGTTGGATCTAATTTGATTTTAATTTAATTTGTATATTTAAAAGCAAAGACATTATGCCAGGGCATGGGCACATTTAATTGATGTTCAGTGAGTATGGTTGATAGCACCCGTAGAACTATGGGGTAATACAGTGCAAAAGATGCTGTATATGGCCCCATAGCTCGGCAACCGTAGCCAGACAATCTCCCTTTACAATGCGAGACACCCTAGCCGGTCATCCACAGCGCACGGCAGAAATCGCACCCGCACCCCATTTATACCAATGCTTGAATAAGCGCGCACGGCACGTGTGCCCGCCAACCAAACAAAAGTCGCCCGAAGGTTGTCCTCCGAGATTTCACTGACTGACGACTGTATCGGTAAGTTGAAATTCAAATTTTAAACTAAAAATCAAACTTTTGAAAGGACTTTTTCACAGAAATTTAATAAATTACGGCTTTTGCACACAAAATTCATGTCTTGCAGCATACAGCGGTCCAAACCACTGCTGCCGCAAGCGATCGTGAATGCGACGGTCTTCACTACGGGTCGCTCCCAAGCGTGGTTGATAGTTGCATTGAAAACGTTGATGAAAATTAGAAAGAATATAAATGAGCTGTTTATGTTGCCAATATGAGGATTCAGTACTTTCTGTTTTGTTTCCTGATTAAAAACCTGAAAAAAAGTTTCAGAAAACATCACTTACCAACACAGTGAACACAACAAATTACAGATTGGTTCAAGAAATGTAAAAGTTTGTTCAATTGTCTTTCTATTGACTATTCATGTAGGGATCTGAAGCTGGTCAGTTTGTTGTTTGAGTCTAGACTTTGTTCCAGGCGTCAATCAACAACAAATCAAAGTTTGATCCGTTGTTAGCTGCTGTTGTAGCTTGTCTACTCCAATAAACGAACACATGTAAAACAGAAAAATAAATTGCCAGATTTGGGAAGTTTGTGAATGAAGTTCAAAATATGTGAAGTGGCTGTTAGAGACTTGGAGTACTTTCTGGACCAGAAATTTACATTTATCATTTACATAGGTTTGCACAGATCTTGGTATTTTGCATTTTTTACCCAATCATATTTGTGAAAATATATTACATTCATTACCCTGTGATGTGATGTGATGTAATTTGTATGATTGTATTTTTGTATCGAGGGTTGCCAATGTTTAAGCACAATTTCTGCTTATTTTGGTAACCCTCCTGCATGGTACATTTCTGTTATTTGTTATTTGATTTGTATCAATTTGTATTAATTTGTATCATGCAGAGAACAACAATAAATGAAATGAAATGAAATGTATAGAATTGCTTTCCATGCTTAGTACAGTTCGAACTCGATTAACCGGCTACTTTGGGACCAGCAGCCATCCGGATAAGTGATATGGCCGGATAAGAGAGATAATGTACAAACACAGTATAGGGGGGAGGTACACATGTCATAAGTTGTTGTATAAACAACCCAAAGACCATGCACAAATTGCAACAGACCTCCCACATGAGACACTTTATTTACTGTCCCTGATAGCCAGCCTGTTTCTGTGTACACTTCTGATAAAGATGTATCAATTACACGTAATGACTGATAAGCCCATTGTCCGGATAACAGAGATCTCCGTATAATCGATGGCTGTATAACCGAGGCTGAACTGTATTAAAAAAATCAAGACCTAAGTTAATTTTTGAATATAAACTTGACAATACAAAGATCTGCACTGAAGTGAATTGAAGATTTCACATTCTCTTGTCATGTGTCATTCAGTACATGAATTATTGTTATACAGTGAATGAAACCTCAATTCTTCTGCAGAGCAATAACCTTTTCAGATGACGATGCAACAACGCAGTGTTTGTTTATCAGTTGCGTTCTCTGCATTGTCAGGTCAAAAGTCACAATTCCCAAAACATGCATAGAATATGACTAATAAACATGTACAGGCAGTATGTATATGTATGTATAGTACCAGTGAACAATTTACAATTGTACAACAGATAACAAAGTCCTTTGTTGTTAAGCCAACCTTGTGGACTTTGATCAAAAGAGTTATTGGCAAGGCTGTGCAGGATAAGTTTTTTTTTTTCTTTTGCTTTTGAGGAGCAAGGTTAGCTCTAAAGAAGAACTGTGTATGTAATAGTACAGGTGTAGGCCCCTTTATTGTTTATTTCTGTTTATTTATCAGTCTGAGCAAAGTCTTTGTCTTTGATTTTGGTATACACATGCGGCATGCAAGCCATGCATAGACCATTAGACCCCAGCCCGAGACATTTTTATTGGGCTGTGGAATATTAGCTTATTTACTGATTTGTGTAAAATATGTGTTTACTCACTATCAGATTGCATGTTTTGCAAACTATTTTTTGTCCATATTGCATTATTGTGCAGTATTTCTGTCTCTCTTTATTTTTTCATTTTAACTCTTAAAGGTAAATGGCATATGCTTGTGGGTAGTCCCCAACTTGGGGTAAAACTATTGTAGAATCAAGTAAACTATGCAAGGATTCTACTATGAAAATGTTGTAGTCAAAACTTGACTCATTCTCAGCTTTCCTTGTGACAGACAAATCTGTTATGTATTTTTTTTTTTTAAGCGGGATCTCTTTATATTGGGCTTGAGAGAAACAAAGTGCTAGTATGTTTAAACACTTGATTCAGCTTAAAGTAAAAAAACTTAAGACAAATCCTTCTAGCAAGGACACTCTAGCTGGTGTATCTTTGGCATCTATATAGGTTATCTTTCAACCATTTTGGTTCTGAAGGCATTTTTAATCTTGTTACTGTCTTTTGATGTGCCAAATTCATATTTCGCAGATCTGCACCCCAAAAATACATAAAGTCCCTAGAGGTTTAAATCCTTGGGCATGTAAAAGGTTAAAGGTGTCATTGATGTCAATGCAACTATGTACATGTTGGCCTACCCATGTTTTTTTATAAATGCCAGAAAAGTATTAATGGCCTTTTGGCAGAAAGATGAAATAGCTTTTGAATTTTGATGTGAGACTCTTAAACTGTACGTGTACCTGCCCTAAATTGATATAGATTTTGATGTAACAGCTGTTACAGTGTACAGCATACATACATGTATACAGTACTGTACTATGTGTCATTGGCTTTTGGCTGTGCTATCTCTTTGTTATGCAGCTGTGTCCTTATTTTGCTGGTTCTTTGTTGTGAAGGATTGATTTCATTGATTTGGAGGAAAAAGAGGAAATTTCGGGAACAAAGCAACAAAACAAGGAAGTCATGTACATGTACCAGTCATTCTAGGAACCATCAAAATAAAGTCGTTTAACCCCTTGAATCTTTACTGCAGTGCATTGTTTGTGTGCAAACTAAAAAAAATGAAAGTACATGTATTCAAAGCATTTGACTGGAGTCTTACATTTGAATGAAGATAAAAATTTAGGGTACACTGTAGGCCTACTGATTTAGAGGCAAATGTTTGTGTCAATGTCATGAAATATTGTGTTTAAGTTTGAGCTGCGAGAATTCTTATGCATGAAGTGTTGCATGTACACATTCAATAATCAAGATGATTATTGTGAGTCTGTGACAGCTCTCAGAAACGCTCTAAAAAATTTGGTGGACGGTAGAACAACAATGTGTGCAATGTATGACTGTATGACTGTACATGATTGTACAGTGGTGTGCAAAAGTAACGCAACATGACAACATGACAATATGACAATAACCTCAGATTCCCTAGTCACGTTTCCTTTAAAAATAAAATTACACAATAGTCACTCTCAGGTGGTGAAGTCTAATTACCAAATTTTCAGAATTTTAAAGGAAAGGTAATTTGAGGGAATCAGAGGTTATATCAGCAGAAAGCCTTTACTTTGTCATGTTGCATTACTTTTAATAAAAAATGTGTGAAGTTTGTCATAAACATGTACAGTACTATACCCTTTTAGCACACCACTTTCAAAATAGTTGTTTAAGTCTATGAAGATTTGTTACAATCTAAGAGGGTCATTATTGGCCAAATGAAATAATAAATTGTAAATTGTTATTTTTTTTTCAGAAGGACAATGTTAAAATTAAAAATATGATGATCACAAAGTGGCTGTTTTAAAATATCTTCTAAAGATCTGACAAACTTTTGGTCTGAACCCAGTTTATGCATTTTAGACTTAAAACGTACACAGTCTAGATAGTATCGTCTAGAACTTTCTTGTAGATCTCCCGTCTTTCTGTGTAATCCTATTACTGTTTACATCTGCATTATGGTGCATTATATCTTGGCTCAGTACAGATCACAATGTTTGATAGCAAGTCCCAAATTAGAAACGCAGAATTCAGGAAATTGGCAAGAAATTGTTGGCGATACTGCTGATTATAGGTCGTACCCAGGCCGGCATGACATGTTGACGGATGTGTCACAGGAGGCCCTGTCAGAGTGTCCTTCTTGGTGTAAATACATGGTCCCGGTGTTCAGTACCTACAGGTTCCGAGACTGAGGCCACTCCAACATACAACCCTTCTATAGGGTTTGTACAGGTGACTCAGACCGAGACCGATGGAGGTCGTACTCAGGCTGGATGTGTTACAGGAGGCCCTTTCAGAGCGTCCTTCTTGGTGTTCAAACTATACAGGTTTTGAGCCCGAGGCCACCCCAAAACACAACCCATCCATACCAGTAGGGTAGGCGACTCGGATCGAGACCGAGACTGAGGCCAATAGGTCGCACCCAGGCCGGGGATAACATGTTGACGGATGTGTCACAGTAGGCTCTGTCAGAATGTTCTTCTTGGTGTTCAAACTATTACCCGAGACCTCAGGTTCCGAGACCGAGGTCGTACTCAGGCCGGATGTGTTACAGGAGGCCCTGTCAGAGTGTCCTTCTTGGTGTTCAAACCATACAGGTTTTGAGCCCGAGGCCACCCCAAACCACAACCCTTCCATAGGCTTTGTACCTGTAGGTGACTCGTACCAAGACAGAGCCAGAGGCTGAGGCCAATATATGGTACCCAGGCCGGGTATGACATGTTGACTGATGTGTCACAAGAGGCCCTGTCAGAGTGTCTTTGTTGGTGTTTAAACCATTACTCGAGATCACAGGTTCTGAGACCGAGACCACCTTAAAACACAACCCTTCTATTGGGTTTGTACCTAGGTACATGTAGACTTGGATCAAGACTGAGACCGAGGCCAATATGTCGTATCCGGGCCGGGGATGACATGCTGAAGGATGTGTCACAGGAGGCCCGTTAGAGTGTCCTTCTTGGTATTCAAACCATTACCTGAGAGTGAGACCACGGGCTCTGAGACCGAGGCCACCCCAAAACACAACCCTTCCATAGGATTTGTACAGGACTCAGATCAAGACCTGGACTGGGGCCAATAGGTCGTACCCTGGCCGGGGATGACATGTTGGAGGATGTGTCACTTGAGGCCCTGCCAGAGTGTCCTTCTTGGGGTGAAAACTATGAAAATTTCATATGCAGTTCCTCTTTGTTGTACAATTATCATCAGAATATACTGTAATGGAGAAATTTGTTGTGTTGCTTTTTATGGGATCAATTTTTATTAGGACCAGAGATTAATTCAATACTGGTATTAAATGCTTACTTCTCCTCACTATTAATTTGAATAATTTCAAGACAAATCTTTTCAGCCTGAACAGTAATCTAGCCCGTGTATATTGGTATTTAAATGTTTCAACTCGTTTGTTTTTTGAGGCATTTTTTACTTCTCCCAGTCAGATTACTGCCCTTTAATCTATAATCTGTGCAAAAATGCAACACATTAATAAAACTCCAAAAAATCTGTACTTTGGCTTGAAATTTGCACACTCACGTAATTACAGGCCTCAAGGTTTGTTTACAACAGGCACATGTGTGTGTACATGTACATTTAGTTGGCATCTGTGTGATCAACCAACCAAGTTTGCAAATATTGACTTTTCTGAAGATGCAATCATAAGAATTTAACCTAACATTGTTGCTACAGTGTACATGTACATGTAACATGTATGTGTAGGGCACTGTGAATTGTGAATACATTTAATTGTTCAATATTATCATGTATGATCATGATTATAATTATTATCATGGTAGCAGTTCACCTGTCAGTTTGCTCTTAATTTACAGAAGAATGGGAATGTCCAGTTTGGAAATAGTCAAAACAGATTGCAGTCGGATTTCATTTCAGTATGTACCATTGCCTCTGGTAGTCTGCCTTCCAGACATCAACCCATTCTATCAATAAGGCATGACCTTTAGTCAACTGCTCTAGTGTGTGACTTGTTTTACTTTCTCCATGAGGCCAGTAGGATCCATGATGCGACTCATGCAGAGTGAGTGTACTCTGGAGGGAGAAAAGTTTGCTTGGTCTGGAACTAAGATTACATGTACCTCTGATGATTCATGTAGGCCTGTACTCTGATCTTCAGTTTTGAAGCTTTCTAACTATGGCTATTAGTGTTGCACGACTAAGTCGCCAAAAGTCGGAGTCGCGACTATCTTCAAGGAGTCGTGACTCCGACTTTAGAAATGCAAGAGTCGACTCTCTGGATCACTGTGAAAACATTGATGACAATCAACATCGCAGTCTTTTCAGTTCATTGTTGTATAAAATCATGGCCAGTTCAGTTCAAATAGAGACATATATGGGGTATATATTTGTTGAACTGAAATCATTGAAGGAGGACACTGAACAGTCACTGTATAGGCTGTAGTGTGATTCTTTTTACCTATTGGTCATGCCGACAGACCCAAATGCCGAGAGTCGCCAAATAGTCGGAGTCGCGACTTTTGAAGGGCGACTAGTCGACTCCAAAAAATCCTGGAGTCGTGCAACACTAATGGCTATGTGCACAGTGCTGTACTGTACACTATCTGTGCACAGACAGTTCCCAGGTTTTATGTTTGTTGGCGTTAGCTGATGCCAGTCAGCCTGTGCCAACATTTCAGCACAGGAAACATGATACATGTGTTGACACTCAGGTCAACATAACATGAAAGACCTTGCTTCCTCCAAAACACAGGTTGTGACTTCACTTAGTATAATTGTGTGGTAGGTATGTGCTGCGGTTGAGACCCCCATTTTCAGCCCAAATTTCCGTTCCAGAGCATCTCAATTTCAGGAGTCACAGAAAAATTTTGATTTTTCCAGTTCCAGAGACCCCCAAATTTACTGTTTCACTTTTAATTTTTCGCTCGTTTTAGCATCGTTTTAGCATGGTCGAGCATTGCCTTTTTAATTTGTGCAAAATCAAAAATGATTTTACCTGTGCATTCAATATATAATCAGAAACATGATCTCATACAGGCTTCTATGGAAAACAAACCCATTCAATTATGAACCACTAAATAATGGCAATTTACATTATATGACAAATGGGGGAACTGCTCACATGTTACATGTACATCACGAATTTGAAACTTAAAAAATTTGTAAGTCATGTTAGTCTATGATCGCTTTTCGCCAAACCTTCATTAATAGACGTGTTTCTCTCATTTTTTCTGCTTTTATTAAAATCAACTTGATGACAGGGTGGGCTTCCCCTTTAAACCAGGGACCTGTGCTAGCCTTTTGACAAGGCCTTTTCTGTACAGTGTACATGTATGGGTGAGCGAAGTAATCACTGCCTGTCGTAGCCGAATTGGTCCGCCTGCCGTTTACGCCCGGGCACACGGCCGTCGTGCGTTGTCTATGTAGTAAAACCACGGAGTCCGTAGGCGAGCACACGTGCGGCTTACTTTCGTTCGTAGCTTTCTCTGGCCCCTGCTTCCTCTCCCAATTCCGTTACGTCCTTGGGAGGACAACCTCGTCATTTCTTTGGGTCCATGATAGAATAAGAAATCATTATACATGTAGATGGTCTACTTATAGGTGAATTTCAGAAAAGATCTCGCGATTGCATTACCTATGAACGAGGGTCGGGTGTGCGTGTTTTTTTGCGGACTCCGTGCTTGTACTTTACACATGCGTCTATCTGGGCGCTGGGGCGTAAACGGCGGGCGGACCGATTCAGCTACCACACCTGTAGGGACAGTGATTTTCCGTTTCAAGAAAAGGCCTTTTCCGTTTCCAAAAATCTGGAATTTCGTTTCAACTTGTCTGAAAAATGGAAATTCCGTTTTACCATAGACTTTGTATACATGAAGAAAAATGACAATTCCGTTTACATAAAACTTAAAACAAATATTTCTCACTGTTTTTGTGTTTTTGTGTCAACTTTTTCTAATTTTTGTTCTGAGTTTCGTGTTTTTTCCTTTCAAAAAGTAAAAATTTGGAGAAAAAAGAGGTTTTCTGTGATTTTCCTTTTGAAAACTCATTTTCCGTTTCAAGTTGTGATTTCCGGAAATTCCGTCCGTTTTTGTTATCATGGAAAATCACTGTCCCTACACCTGCATGTGAAAGCGAAAGTGTGAGGGCCTTCTCCCAGTCATGTCACTGCCCTGTGGACCTAAAAAGAAAAAAAAATGCCAAGTACAGGGGAAGTTGTTTTTTCAAAACCTACATTTAAATTTAAAGGCATTGTATAACAATGTTTCCAGTTTAAAAAATCTGAGCTACAGTACATGATTCTCCATGCTACCAGTGTCTCCGATAAGGTCTAAAAATGAAGCTCTGACAAAATTGTAGTTTAAAAACGATCATTTAAAAAAGTGAAAATCATTGAGAGACCATTCCAGCTTTCCCCCATAGACCGCTGTGTTGCAGAATTTCCTATCGGCCGAGAATAATTAATGTGCCATTTTGTATTTGCACATATTGTACTAGTGACAGCATAACTGTCCAAACTTTTGTGTTCTATGGTGTTTATTTGTCAATTCAACCACTGTCAGATATGTCAGATAACAAAGTTCAACAGTTTTTTAAACGGGTCTTCCACAGTGTTATATAGCGTCTTTAATGGGATAATTCTTGTTAAATTTCATGAATAAGAGTTGTATAACACCTTACCATATGTACAGGTACATTATGATCAGAGTCACTTATTATGTCATTTTCATATACATGTACATGTATGGTGTACATACATGTCAACTTGTGTACAGTAGTTAAAGGTACCCACATCAATTAATTATTGGCTGTAGTACAATGTCAGTAGAGTGCTCTTTGGGTCATAGTATGACCTCAAGGAAAACAGTATTCATGAAGAAGGGGAAGGAGAAGAATAAGGGGAAGGAGGAGGAGAAGGAGGAGGGAAAAAAAGGGGGGGGGGGTCAATCTTTAATGGGTATTAAAGGAAATCTTACAAGTTTGTTATGATTATACTGCAGGCTTTATTGAAGAGTCTACAAAGTGATCTGTGACTTGTTATTATGTAGATGATAATAATAATAATATTTATAATAATGATAATAATGATAGTAATTATGATAAAAATAACAACAATAATAATAGTAGTAATAATAATAGTATTGGTAATTATTGTTATTATCATTATTATTATTATCATTATCTTTATCATCATCATTACCATCATTACATTATTATTATTATCATTATCATCATCATTACTATCTAAATTTATTGTTGCTGTTATTGTTGTTAAATATTATTATTATATAATATTAAAGATAATAATGATCATGATGATAATGATAATGATGATGATGATGATAACAATAATTATCTTTATTATTATTATTATTATTATTATTATTATTATTATTATTATTATTATTATTATTGTCATCATTATCATTATCATTATTATTATTATATAATATTAAAGGTAAATGACATGATTGGGGGTAGTCCTCAATTTGGGCTGAAACTACTCTAGAATCAAGTAAACTATGCAAGGATTCTCCTGTGAAAATCTTGTAGTCAAACGTT
>JZLH01S0212229.1:32541-48834 GCA_001188425.1 Eucidaris tribuloides
ACGATAAATGCTTGTTAATGTACCATATTTATATTACGAGCAATCGATATTATGAATGAAGACGTAATATATTTCTAATATCGGCCACTTTTTTTTCTCACATGTTCGATTCAACTTCAATTAACATATGATTACAGCGTCTTTGTTGGATTCTAATTTGATTTTAAATTTAATTTGTATATTTAAAGCAAAGACATTATGCCATGGGCATGGGCACATTTAATTGCACTGTTCAGAAAAAACTTTTGAGGTAAAATTGCCGTAACCTGTCACTCAGAACAATCACTCAAGCCGTAGACAGCTACTGGGGTAATACAGTGCAAAAGACAAATGCCCTGTATGGATGAGCACACAATGCACTCGACAGCATAAATGGAACCCGATGTCGTTATATGGTATTGCGTAAGAACAGTCTTTCTGCAATTTTACAATGCGAGACAACTGTTTGTGAATTGTCAACATATTTATAAATAAGTCTCAGGGTTCCAATACTCCCACAATATGTAATTAAGCCATTGGGATTAGAAAGTTCCATATTTCAATTTCTTGTGGAAGCGCTATGAAACTTTGTATTTATATTAGCGCATATAAAAACCATATTATTATTGTATATCTTAATATGTAAAATTTCCTTTACAATAACCTCAGAGCTGTAGGCTAGTAGCTACTAAGTTGATGAATCAGACTCTCACACACGACAGCTGTACAGGATACCCCAGTGCTATGCGTGATGAAGTATGGTAGAGATTGTATAATTCTGAAGTTCCAAAACAATTATTCTCCATATCATTTATACCTGATGTCGATGAATAGTCAGATACTATAGATCAAAGCATCCTGGAACTTTTGCAGAGCTAACCCTCGCGGCCGACTGAAGATGAAGGCGTCATGACTAAACAGGCTATGTTTCTAATTGCATACGTTTTTTTTTTTTTCTTTTTGTGCCAGTTGAATTAATGTGATCTCCCAATGAATGGAAAAGGTTCATTTCAACAAACGGTGAATGATCAAAGAACTTTAACTTTATCCGTGGATAATAAGTGAAACTTATGATTGCGATGATGAAATAAAAGGTTTTAATAGCATCCTTTAACACTACAGGCACGGCAGAAATGCACGCCGCACCCCTTTATACAATGCTTGAATAAGCGGGCCAGGCACGTGTGCCGGCCAACAAACAAAAGTCGCGCCATAGGTTGTCCCACGAGATTTCACTGAAACAATTGAACGAGCTATCAGGAAGATCGAATAACACGAATTTCGAGGAATGTACTAAATTGCTTCGTAAACTAATAAAAATCCAAAATCATTTGAAAGGACTGCACTATCACACACCAGACCATATTTGAATAAATACTGCTAAATGAGCTAAAAACACTTAACAAACCCATTCATTTGTTCTGTGCGAGATGAGCTTATGCCAGATAACAGGGAACGTTGTTCACTCAAATAACGCACCGCATAGGCCAGAAGTGTAATTTTAAATGCCAAATGACTTGGGGGCAGCTCATTTCTGAAGAATCAACTAGCCTAAAGCGATCGTAACATACAAATGATATTGGTACGAAAGACTCAGTTCTACTAAACCCGGGTCGCTCCCGAAGTCGTGAGGTGCATTTGATAGTTATGCACATTAAGAAAGCACAGTTGATGAATTATTATATATAGAAAGATTGACACATGGAGTAGTCTTTGATCTAGGAATATAACGACAATGTTCTGTACTTGATTAGAAGGAATACTCGTATGTTGTCACAGTAATCATAATTTCTGTTTTGTTTTCCTGATTAAACGTCTGAAAAAAAAGTTTCAGAAAACATGCACTTACCACAAGGTTGAAGCACCGATACAATAATATGACAAGATGTGAGGTCTCAAAGAACATAAATAAAAAAGTTTATTGTATCTAACCAATTGTGTGTGTTATCGGTTAGTGATACTCTGATAGGTATAAGGTGAAACGCTTCTAAATAATTGAAGCGTCGGTACCAAGTCTTGTCTAGTTTGTGTAGTCTAGGACTTTGTTTAAGCAGGTGGGTCAATTCAACAACACATGATTTATCAACGAATTGCACAAGGTTCGGACTCATGCCGTCGTTAGCATGCTAGTGTGTCGAGGCATTCGTCTATCTGGTCACATATCAAACGAACACATGTAAGGGAATCACTAAGCAAATAAAGTTGCCGGTAGATTGTAATGGCGAAAGGGTTAGTGTGATGGGAAGAAAAATAATGGTGCCCAATCGGCTGTAGAGGAGGTGGAAGTGAACTTCGAGACCGAGAATACCTACGATTTATCATTTACATAGGGTTTGCACACGATCCTGCTATGTGCATTTAGTGGGCCTTTTACAAACCATCATATTTGTCGAAAATATATACGTTACAAAGTTCTGTCTAATTAATGGCAGCTGTGATGTGAATGTGATGTAATTTGTATGATTGTATTTTTGTATCGAGGGTTGCAATGTTAAAGCACAATTCTGCTTATTTTTGGTAACCCTCACTGGCATGGTAGCATTTCTGTTATTTGTTATTTATTTGTATCAATTTGTATAAGTATTTGTATGCATGCAGCAGAAGCAACAATAAATGTAAATGAATGAAATGTATAGAATTGCTTTCCATGCTTAAGTAGAAGTTTCGAACTCGATTAACCCGGCTACTTGTGGACCAGCAGCCATCCTCGATAAGTGATATGGCCCCGATAAGAGAGATAGATACAACACAGTATAGGGGGAGGTACAATGTCATAAAAGTTGTTTGTATAACAACCCAAAGACCATGCACAAGAAATTGCAACAGTCCTCCACAGTGAGACACTTTATTACTGTCGCCTGATAGCCAGCCTTTCTGTGACACCTTCCTGATAAAGATGTATAATTACGTAAAGATGATAAGCCCATTGTCCGGATAACAGAGATCTCCGTAATAATCGGATGGCTGTATAACCGAGGCTGATACTGTATTAAAAAATCAAGACGCAGTAAGTTAATTTTTGATAATAAACTGACAATAACAAAGATCTGCACTGAAGTGAATGTGAAGATTTCACATGTCTCTTGTCATGTGTCATTCAGTACATGAGATTATTGTATACAGTGAATGAAACGTCAATTCTTCTGGCAGAGCAATAACCTTTTCAGACATGAGATGGACAACAGACGCAGTGTTTTGTTTATCATTGCCGTTCTTGCATTGTCAGGTCAAAAGTCACAATCCCAAACATGCATAGAATATGACTAATAAACATTAAGAGGCAGATTTGTATGTAATGTATATACCAAGTAACAATTTACAATTTACAACAGATAACAAAAGTCCTTGTTTGTTTAAGCAAACCTTGTGACTTTGAATCAAAAGAGTTATTGGCAAGGCCTGTGCAGAATAAGTTTTTTTTTGTCTTTGCTTTTGAGGAGCAAGTTAGCTCTAAAGAGAGACTGTGTATGTAATAGTACAGGTGTAGGCCGCCTTTATTGTTTTATTTCTGTTTATTTATCAGTCGAGCAAAGTCCTTTGTCTTTGATTTTGTGATACACATGCGGCATGCAAGCCATGCATAGACCATTAAGACCCCACCCCGAGACATTTTTATTGGCTGTGAATATTAGCATTATTTACTAATTTTGTAAAATATGTGTTTACTCACTATCAGATGCATGTTTTGCGAAACTAATTTTTGTCCATATTGCATGTATGTGCGTATTTCTGTCTCTCTTTATATTTTTTCAATTTTAACTCTTAAAGGTTAAATGGCAATATGCTTGTGGTAGTCCCCAACTTGGGTAAAATTTGTAGAGATCAAGTAAACTATGCAAAGGATTCGTACTATGAAAATGTTGTAGTCAGAAGAGCTGACTCATTCCAGCTTTCCTTGACAGAACAAATCTGTTATGTATTTTTTTATTTTTACGGGATCTCTTTATATGCTTGAGAGAAACAAAGGTGAGTTATGTTTAAACATTGATTCAGCTTAAATAAAAAAACTTAAGTACTATAATCCTTCTAGCAAGGACACTCTACGGTGCTATCTTTGCATCTATATAGGTTATGCTTTCAACCATTTGTGTTCTGAGGCATTTAATCTTGTTATGTCCTTTTGATGTGCCAAAATTCATATTTCGCAATCTGCACCCCAAATACAAAAAGTCCCCTAGAGGTTTAAATCCTTGGGCATGTAAAAGGTAAAGGTGTCAATTGATCTCAATGCAACTATGTAACATGTGGCCTACCCCATGTTTTTTTTATAATGCCAGAAAAGTATTAATATGGCCTTTTTGGCAGAAAAATAATAGCTTTTGAATTTTGATGTGAGACTCTTAAACTGTACGTGTACCTGCCACTAAATTGATATAGGATTTGTCGATGTAACAGCTGTTACATGTACAGCATACATACATGTACAGTACTGTAGCTCATGTGTCATTGGCTTTGCTGTGCTAATCTCTTTGTTTAATGGATCAGCTGTTGTCCTTATTTTGCTGTTCTTTGTTGTGAAGGATTGATTATCATTGATTTGAGAAAAAGAGGAAATTTCGGGAAACAAAGGTAAAAAAAAAAAACAAAACAAGGAAGTCATGTACATGTACACCCAGTCATTCTAGACCATCAAATAAGTCTGTTTACACCCTTGAATCTTTACTGCAGTGGCATTGTTTGTGTGGCAAACTAAAAAAAATGAAAGTACATTATTCAAGGCATATTGACTGGAGTCTTACATTTGAAATTGAAGATAAAATATTTAGGTACACTGTAGGCCTAACTGATTTAGAGGCAAAAGTTGTGTCAATGTCATGAAATATTGTGTTAAGTTTGACGCTGCGAGAATTCTTAATGCATGGAAGTGTTGCATGTACACATTCAATGAATCAAGATGAATTATTGTGAAGTCTGTGGACAGCTCTCAGAAACGCTCTAAAAATTGGTGGACGGTAGAACAACAATGTGTGCAATGTATGATGTATTGACTGTCACATGATTGTACAGTGTTCAAAAGTAACGGCAACATGACAACATGACAAGATAGACAAAACGCTCGAGATTGCCCTAGTCACTTTCTTTAAAAATAAAATTACACAATAAGTCACTCTCAGGTGGTGAAGTCTGAATTACAAATTTTCAGAAATTTTAAAGGAAAGGTATATTGAGGAACAGAGGCTTATATCAGCAGAAGCCCTTACTGTTGTCCATGTGGCATTATTATTTATAAAAAATGTGTGAAGTTGTCATAAACATGTAGCAGTACTATACCCTTTTAGCAGCACCCACTTTCAAATAGTGTTTTAAGTCTAATGAAGATTTGTTAGCAATCTAAGAGGGTCATTATTGGCCAAATGAAATTAATAAATTGTAAATTGTTATTTTTTTCAGAAGGACAATGTTAAAATTAAAAATAATGAATCACAAAGTGGCTGTTTAAAAAAACTCTAAGAGATCTGACAATCTTTTGGTCTGAACCCAGTTTATGCATTTAGACTTAAAACGTACACAGTCTAGATAGTACGTCTAAGAACTTTCTTGTAGATCTTCCCCGTCTTTCTGTGAAATCCTATTACTGTTACATTGCATTATGGTGCATTAATTCATTGGCTCAGTACAGAGTCACATGTTTGATATAGGCAAGTCCACAAATCAGACACGGCAGAATTCAGGAAATTGCAAAGAAATTGTTGGCGATACTGCTGATTATAGGTCGTACCCAGGCCGCATGAACATGTTGACGGATGTGTCACAGAGCCCTGTCAGAGTGTCCTTCTGGTGTAAATACATGGTCCCGGTGTTCAGTACCTACAGGTCCGAGACTGAGGCCACTCCAACATACAACCCTTCTATAGGGTTTGTACAGTGACTCAGACCGAACCGATGGAGGTCGTACTCAGGCTGGATGTGTTAGAGGAGGCCCTTTCAGAGCGTCCTTCTGTGTTCAAACTATAACAGGTTTTGAGCCGAGCCACCCCAAAACGACAACCCATCATACAGTAGGGTAGCGCGACTCGGATCGAGACGAGACTGAGGCCAATAGGTCGCACCCGCAGCGCCGGGGATAACATGTTGACGGATGTGTCACAGTAGCTCTGTCAGAATGTTCTTCTTGGTGTTCAAACTATTACCCGAGACCTCAGGTTCCGAGACCGAGGTCGTACTCAGGCCGGATGTGTTACAGGAGGCCCTGTCAGAGTGTCCTTCTTGGTGTTCAAACCATACAGGTTTTTGAGCCCGAGGCCACCCAAACCACAACCCTTCCATAGGCTTGTACCTGTAGGTGACTCGTACCAAGACAGAGCCAAGGCTGAGGCCAATATATGTACCAGGCCGGGTATGACATGTTGCACTGATGTGTCACAAGAGGCCCTGTCAGAGTGTCTTTTGTTGGTGTTTAAACCATTACTCGAGATCAACAGGTTCTGAGACCGAGACCACCTAAACAAACCCTTCTATTGGTTTGTCCTAGGTACATGTAGACTTGGATCAGACTGAGACCGAGGCCAATATGTCGTATCCAGGCGGGGATGACATGCTGAAGGATGTGTCACAGGAGGCCCGTTAGAGTGTCCTTCTTGGTATTCAAACCATTACTGAGAGTGAGACCACGGGCTCTGAGACGAGGCCACCCAAAACACAACCCTTCCATAGGATTTGTACAGGACTCAGATCAAACCTGGACTGGGGCCAATAGGTCGTACCCTGGCCGGGATGACATGTTGGAGGATGTGTCACTTGAGCCTGCCAGAGTGTCCTTCTTGGGTGAAAACTATGAAAATTTCATATGCAGTTCCTCTTTGTTGTACAATTATCATGCAGAATATACTGTAATGGAGAAATTTGTTGTGTTGCTTTTATGGGATCAATTTTTATTAGGACCAGAGATTAATTCAATACTGGTATTAAATGCTTACTTCTCCTCACTATTAATTTGAATAATTTCAAGACAAATCTTTCAGCCTGAACAGTAATCTAGCCCGTGTATATTGGTATTAAATGTTTCAACTCGTTTGTTTTTTGAGGCATTTTTACTTCTCCCAGTCAGATTACTGCCCTTTAATCTATAATCTGCAAATGCACACATTAATAAAACTCAAAAAATCTGTACTTTGGCTTGAAATTGCACACATCACGTAAATTACAGCCTCAGGTTTGTTTACAACAGGACATGTGTGTGTACATGTACATTTAGTTGGCATCTGTGTGATCAACCAACCCAAGTTGCAATATTGACTTTTCTGAAGATGCAATCATAAGAATTTAACCTAACATTGTTGCTACAGTGTACATGTACATGTACATGTATGTGTAGGCACTGTGAATTGTGAATACATTTAATTGTTCAATATTATCAATGTATGATCATGATTATAATTATTATCATGGTAGCAGTTCACCTGTCAGTTTGCTGCTTAATTTACAGAAGAATGGAATGTCCAGTTTGGAAATAGTCAAAACAGATTGCAGTCGGATTTCATTTCAGTATGTACCCATTGCCTCTGGTATCTGCCTTCCAGACATCAACCCATTCTATCATAAGGCATGACCTTTAGTCAACTGCTCTAGTGTGTGACTTGTTTTACTTTCTCCATGAGGCCAGTAGGATCCATGATGCGACTCATGCAGAGTGAGTGTACTCTGGAGGGAGAAAAGTTTGCTTGGTCTGGAACTAAGATTACATGTACCTCTGATGATTCATGTAGCCTGTACTCTGATCTTCAGTTTGAAGCTTTCTAACTATGGCTATTAGTGTTGCACGACTAAGTCGCCAAAGTCGGAGTCGCGACTATCTTCAAGGAGTCGTGACTCCGACTTTAGAAAAATGCAAGAGTCGACTCTCTGGATCACTGTGAAAACATTGATGACAACAACAATCGCAGTCTTTCAGTTCATTGTTGTATAAAATCATGGCCAGTTCAGTTCAAATAGAGACATATATGGGTATATATTTGTTGAAGCTGAAACATATGAAGGAGGACAACTGAACAGTCACTGTATAGGCTGTAGTGTGATTCTTTTTACCTATTGGTCATGCCGACAGACCCAAATCCGAGAGTCGCCAAATAGTCGGAGTCGCGACTTTTTGAAGGCGACTAGTCGACTCCAAAAAATCCTGGAGTCGTGCAACACTAATGGCTATGTCACAGTGCTGTACTGTACACTATCTGTGCACAGACAGTTCCCAGGTTTTATGTTGTTGGCGTTAGCTGATGCCAGTCAGCCCTGTGCCAACATTTCAGCACAGAAACATGATACATGTTTGACACTCAGGTCAACATAACATGAAAGACCTTGCTTCCTCCAAAACACAGGTTGTGACTTCACTTAGTATAATTGTGTGGTAGGTATGTGCTGCGGTTGAGACCCCCATTTTCAGCCGCAAATTTCCGTTCCAGAGCATCTCAATTTCAGGAGTCACAGAAAAATTTTGATTTTTCCAGTTCCCAGAGACCCCCCAAATTTACTGTTCACTTTTAAATTTTCGCTCGTTTTAGCATCGTTTAGCATGGTCGAGCATGCCTTTTAATTTGTGCAAAATCAAAAATGATTTTACCTGTGCATTCAATATATAATCAGAAACATGATCTCATACAGGCTTCTATGGAAAACAAACCCATTCAATTATGAACCCACTATAATAGGCAATTTACATTATATATGACAAATGGGGAACTGCTCACATGTTACATGTACATCACGAATTTGAAACTTAAAAAATTTGTAAGTCATGTTAGTCTATGATCGCTTTTCGCCCAAAACCTTCATTAATAGACGTGTTTCTCTCATTTTTTCTGCTTTTATTAAAATCAACTTGATGACAGGGTGGGCTTCCCCTTTAACCAGGGACCTGTGGCTAGCCTTTTGACAAGGCCTTTTCTTGTACAGGTACATGTATGGTGAGCGAAGTATCACTGCCTGTCGTAGCCGAATTGGTCCGCCCCGTTTACGGCCGGGCACACGGCCGTCGTGCGTTGTTATGTAGTAAAACCACGGAGTCCGTAGGCGAGCACACGTGCGGCTTACTTTCGTTCGTAGCTTTCTCTGCGGCCCTGCTTCCTCTCTCCAATTTCCGTTACGTCCTTGGAGGACAACCTCGTCATTTCTTTGGTCCATGATAGAATAAGAAATCATTATACATGTAGATGGTCTACTTAAGGTGAATTTCAGAAAGATCTCGCGATTGCATACCTATGAACAAGGGTCGGTGTGCGTGTGTTTTTGCGGACTCCGTGCTTGTACTTTACACTGCGTCTATCTGGGCGCTGGGGCGTAAACGCGGGGCGGACCGATTCAGCTACTACACCTGTAGGGACAGTGATTTCCGTTTCAAGAAAAGCCTTTCCGTTCCAAAAATCTGGAATTTCGTTTCAACTTGTCTGAAAAATGGAAATTCCGTTTACCATAGACTTTGTATAACATGAAGAAAAATGACAATTCGTTATACATAAAACTAAAACAATATTTCTCACTGTTTTTGTGTTTTGTGTCAATTTTCTAATTTTGTTCTGAGTTTCGTGTTTTTTTTCCTTTCAAAAAGTAAAAATTTGGAGAAAAAAGAGGTTTTTCTGTGATTTTCCTTTTTGAAAACTCATTTTCCGTTTCAAGTTGTGATTTCCGGAAATTCCGTGCCGTTTTTGTTATCATGGAAAATCACTGTCCCTACACCTGCATGTGAAAGCGAAAGTGTGAGGGCCTTCTCCCAGTCATGTCAGCTGCCCCTGTGGACCTAAAAAGAAAAAAAAAAAATGGCCAAGTACAGGGGAAGTTGTTTTTTTCAAACCTACATTAAATTATAAAGGCATTGTATAAAATGTTTCCAGTTTAAAAAATCTGAGGCTACAGTACATGTTCTCCATGCTACATGTCTCCGATAAGTCTAAAAATGAAAGCTCTGACAAAATTGTAGTTTAAAAACGATCATTTAAAAAGTGAAAATCATTGAGAGACCATTCCAGCTTTCCCCATAGACCGCTGTGTTGGCAGAATTTCCTATCGGCCGAGAATAATTAATGTGCCATTTTGTATTTGCACATATTGTACTAGTGACAGCAATAACTGTCCAAACTTTTGTTTCTATGGTGTTTATTTGTCATCTCAACCACTGTCAGATATGTCAGATAACAAAGTTCAAACAGTTTTTTAAACGGGTCTTCCACAGTGTTATATAGCGTCTTTAATGGGATTAATTCTTGTTAAATTTCAGAATAAGAGTTGTATAACACTTACCATATGTACAGGTACATTATGATCAGAGTCACTTATTATGTCATTTTCATATACATGTACATGTATGGTGTACATACATGTAACCTTGTGTACAGTAAGTTAAAGGTACCCACATCAATTAATTATTGGCTGTAGTAGCAAGTCAGTAAGAGTGCTCTTTGGGTCAAGTATGACCTCAAGAAAACAGTAATTCATGAAGAAGGGAAGGAGAAGAATAAGGGGAAGGAGGAGGAGAAGGAGGAGGGAAAAAAAAGGGGGGGGGTCAATCTTTAATGGGTATTAAGGAAATCTTACCAAGTTTTGTTATGATTATAACTGCAGGCTTATTGAAGAGTCTACAAAGTGATCTGTGACTTGTTATTAATGTGATGAAATAATAATAATATTTATAATAATGATAATTAATGATAGTAATTATGATAAAAATAACACAATAATAATAGTAGTAATAATAATAGTATTGGTAATTATTGTTATTATCATTATTATTATTATCATTATTTATCATCATCATTACTATCATATTATTATTTATCATTATCATCATCATTACTATCAAATTTATTAATATATATTATTATTATTATTATTATTATTATTATTATTATTTATTATTATTAATTATTATTTAATAATTATTAATGATAGTATAATCAATAATAATGATAATGATGATAGTAATAACAATAATTATCTTTATTATTATTATCATTACTATCATAATCATTATCATTATTATATTATTATTATTATATTATTATTATTATTATTATCATTATTAGTATCACTGTATACAATCATCTTCATCATTATCATTTTGACAACCCTTTTTCCTGTCCTGCATGTGCACTGCAAATATTGACTGACAGAGCCATGATCATCAGCCAACAGTTTGACTTGAGGAATGTTTTTCTTTCTCGTATTGATTGGATCTATAATAATGCCCTCAACCTGTGTGCATTGCTGACCTAGGAAGGAGGATACAGAGCCATGGAATGCCCTGGGAAATTTTTATTAGCCTACTGCACTGGACTACTAGATTAATATGGGGCATCCCAGGTATATAATTTCTTGGAAGTCTGTCATTCAATATAATCCTGTTGGTGAAATCCAGTCTATTTGCTGCAGACATGTACTGAACTACATACATGTACATACATGTTTATATGTACATACATGTGTACAACGTGTTGCAAAAAAAAGCACAAAAAATAGATTCTAAATTGTGTGATTGAAAAGCATCCTCTTCAATTAGCAAATCGAAAGTTCTGTTGTGACATGATGTTTACAACAATGTCAAGGGCACAGTCTTACAGTGTACATGAAGCTTCAAAATGTCCTTTCTTTTGTTCAATTTGTTTTAATCTTGTAAAGAAACATGTGCAAGTGAAAAGCGCCCTCTTTGGCAATTAGAAAATACTGTTGTGACATTATGCGTACATTTATCAGTGTCAAGGTCACTGTCTTAGCTTTCAAATGATCTTTGTCCTGTTTAATTTTTTAAAATCTCTTAAACCCCCCCAAAAAGTGTCCCCTCTTGGCAATTTGAAAATACTGGTGTGACGTGATGCTTGCATGTACATCAACGTCAAGGGCACAGTTTTGCCTTTCAAATGGTCTTTATTCTGTTCATTTTGCTTGTTTTAATCTCTTACAGGTAATAAGTTACAGTAATAATGAAAGGGTAAAATCACAATTATGCCACTTTTACTGAAGTCAGTGTTAAGCCATCTTTACTGATATTCAGAGATGTACATGTATTTCAGATATTTCACAGACAACTCCTTCATGTAGCCTAAGCCTTTTGGCATTCAATGATGTTTTGCTGTGCTGTGGAAGGGGTGCAAATAATGTAATATTCCCTGCCTTTAAACATGGAGGTAGAAGAGAGACAAACCTGAAACAAACAAACAAACAAACGAACAAATAACAGCGTCGATAAAAGCAAAACAAAAAACAATTTAAGTAAACTGAGTGATGCTTGAAATTCAAGTACTGTATGGAAATCAGTCTCTCTGTAAAGAGGCCTAATAATTTGCAAAATGTAAGGGTACTGCAGTCTAAACTGTAGGACTCAAGGAATATGCCGGCATATTGCAATATTAAATCAGAAGGATTGAAATTCATTAATTGCAAAGATAAATATTGTGCATAACATAAATTGTATGTGCAGGCGAATCGAATTCATTCGAAACCTCTCCAATACACACCAGTCCAACACAGTGCGCGTGCATGTACATGTTTGTATGTTCATACACAGCCTTAACCCCTTGGGGACGACGGGCTTGTACAGAAGCCCAGAATATTGCACACTCAGAGATGATGGGCTTCTACAGAAGCCCAGAAAATATGACAGAAATTTTGGTAGAACAAGGGATAAACGGTAGAGTTTTATTTCTAAATGCATCTGTCCACAAATTTACACATTTCTGACAAGTATATCAGAAAGAAAATAAGTATTCTGTGAAGAATTAAAAAAAAACACATTTGTTATATATTCCATTCAAAGTCAACCACGTGATAATTGCGTCGTCTCTCAATGAACAACAGTGCTGTATAGCATCGAGCCCAAGGGGTTAAAGGCATTGTATAACAATGTTTCGAGTTTAAAAAATCTGAGCTACATGATTCTCCATGCTACCAGTGTCTCGGATATGGTCTAAAAATGAAGCCCTGAAAAAATTGCAGTTTAAAACGATCAGTAAGTGCTTTGAAAAAGTGAAAATCATTGAGAGACCATTCCAGTTGTCCCCCATATACTGCTGTGTTGCAGAATTTCCTATCGGCTGAGAATAATTAATGTTCCAGTTTGTATCTTCACATATGTTACTAGACTAGTGACAGCATAACTGTCCAAACTTTTGTGTTTTAGGGTGTTTATTTGTCCATTCAAACACTGTCAGATATGTCAGATAGCAAAGTTGAACAATTTTTTAAACGGGTCTTCCAGACTTCCACAGTGTTATCTAGTGTCTTGAACGGTTTGAGTACTTTATGGGCTGAGAACTATCCAAAAACATAGAGCCTACAGAATTTCTAGAGTGTCTGTAGTTCTCTGCTAAAAGGGGAACATTTAAAGGGAGAAGGCACCAGTAGCTAACAGGCATAAGTTAAAATATTTGAGTTCTTGCCAACCAATCAGATTGCACGTGCACTGCAGGGAGCTGACCATGAGTGACCAATGCATGCCATGCGACGTGTGTTAGCCGCACCGTTGTATGCACTGTTTGAATTGATAAGCTCCTCCCCTTTAGCTGTTTCTGCAAGTTTTGTCTTAGGGTAAAACTTACAAAGATGTAAAATAAACACAAATTAACTAATTTATAGGGCCTTGTTGAGGGTGAGTATCACACAGTACCCCTTATTTAGGCTGTTTTTTTTTCACCATATGTACCATAATTCTCACAATACTCACAATGTCATTTTTATTCTTAACTTATGCCTGTTAGTTGCTGGCGCATTCTCCCTTTAAAAGTGGAAATTTTACTGTATGAAATAAATTATTTGAAATTGAGATGGAGGGGCCGACAACTGCTTTTCCACTGAATGTAGTGTATAACATTTGGACAGACAAAGTAAAAAGCATTTGAGAATAACACACTTCAAATGTAATAAACTTGTAGGATTGGCATACATTTTTTGTCACTGGCCCTAGCATTGATTCATTCACAATTAATATTGTCCCACTGTCCCACATATAGATTTCTGTGTTTGTCAGCGACAGAGGAATTTGTAAAAAACAAAGTGTTCTGTTGTTTCACCTTTTCTGTAGCAGAAGGGCATTCTCAGAAGTTCTGCTTATCGTTAACAGGCTAACCCTGTCAATATATGTCAATATCTCGGGAATTAGGGATCTTATGACCTTAAAGGCACTGCATAACAGTGTTTCCAGTTTAAAAAAATCTGAGTTGCATGATTCTCCATGCTACCAATGTCTCTAACATGGTCTAAAAATGAAGCCCTGAAAAAATTGCAGTTTAAAACGATCAGTAAGTGCTTTAAAAAAGTAAAAATCATTGAGAGACCATTCCAGCTTTCCCCCATAGGCTGCTGTGTTGCAGAATTTCCTATCGCCCGAAAGGAAATTAATGTGCCAATTTGTATCTGCACATATTGTACTAGTAACAGCATAACTGTCCAAACGTTTGTGTTCTAAGATGTTTATATGTCCATTCAAACACTGTCAGATATGTCAGATAGCAAAGTTCGACAATATTTTAAACGTGTCTTCCACAGTGTTATATAGTGTCTTTTAATATGTTCTTCACCATCATGTAGAGCATGCCGAAATTTGATATAAATCACAGAGTTACTCTCTCCTTTTGTGAGCTGAGGGCAGATCTCAATATGACTCAATGCAATTTCGTAATTTTATTCATTTATTTTAATTTTTTCTTTCTTACTTTAATTTGTTTTCCTTCTTACTTAATTCGCTTTTTTTATCTCTCCTTTTTCCTACGTCCTTATCTTCGTTTTAACGTCCTTGTTGTATGTCGTTTGTTTAATAAGACTTATATTTTCACTTATAGGACCTATACAATGCAAGCTTTGCTTTTTAATAGTCCCTCACATTTCATGTTTTGTTAAATTGTCTATATGTCTTGATTACGCCGTTATATCTTTGTATTTGTTTTATCGATTGTAACAACTATATTTATGTTTTGTTTTGAGATTGTGGAACAATAAAAAAAAAATAAAAAAACCCCTATTATTGGAGTAAATATCAATAAGAAAAATAAATGTTGTGCAATATTATACCCATTTTATAACAGGAGAACCCCATTTGCTACCCATGTGGACACCATGGTACTGTATTAATTGTAGACCAGAAGTAGGCCTAGTCCAGGGCAGAAAATGAAATGTGATTTTTCAGGGCTACCTTCATTCATGATTTAGTGATTTCAGTGTGTTATACATTGAACCCTACATGTGGAAAATTAAGGGCTGTCACATGATTTTAGGGGGCTATTTTATTAATTTTGTGGGCTAAATCGCCTTCAGCCCCTGTGTATTTCCTACGCTGGCCTAGTCTCAAAGGTACAGCATCTGTGCGATTAACACTTTTCCTTCATGCATGTGTGGAAACATTATCCTCCATCTTTTTCCATGTGGCATTCAAACTACTAGACAAGTGAATAGCATGCACAAACATGGGTGGCTAACCTGACACCCCATGTGACTGAGTGGTGACCCCAGATTGCATTCGTGACCTTTAGGTGATCGCTTGACTTGGTTTTGAACTTGTGTCGAACATGCAGTACATATACATCTCGACAGCACCTGTGTCTACAATCGTACACAACGGGAAATACACTCTGCCACTTTGCAATGTATCATGGTATGCTACATGTACATGTACGTACATATCCATGTTTAAGTACTATGGTATTTTGGAATAAGAGCATTTTTGTCAAAGTTGTTTTGTTCCAAAGATATTTAGTTTATTAATGCAAGAATTTTTCCATTCCACAAAAGATAATTAAGTTTACAGTGTGGGGTGTATACATCATACAAAATTCATATTCAAGTGATTTAAAAAAAATATATATATTGAAGAAAGATTGCATCATGGCAGACTTCTCATTAATCCATGTGAACTACATGTATGTAAAGTACAATATAGAGAAATCAAAATGTTTTCAGTGGGTTAACATCAACAAAAATGATTGTCATTGAATTATGATACTGGCTGTGCTTTGTTCAAACTGCATTATCAATGGCTCTTCCACAAAGTACCAGGCATAAATATCTAAACGGAATGAATCAGAATAAACTGATTCACTGAATATAAATTTATTTTTAATGGCAATGTGCATAAATATCGTGAATATAAACTGTGTGAATATTGCCATCAAAGGGTGAATGCAGTACAGTTGTTGATACACCTGTCATTTGCACTAGTAGTGGTGGTTGATGCTGAATAAACCTTCAAATGTACATGTATTGTGTAGTGTATCTGTTCTGCATATCTAGGCCGAATGAATAACCCATGGTAGTAGAACTATAGGTGCATTCACACTTACAGCAAACTTCGCGAAGTTTCACTTCCCGAAGATTAACTTCGCGAAGTTTGGTAATGTGAAC
>JZLH01S0212240.1:11642-22058 GCA_001188425.1 Eucidaris tribuloides
TCAGACACACTTTTCATGGTATTAAACAGTGAATTTGTTGTGACGGATTTCAGAACGCATCATACTCATACTATAATGATATGTTGTAGTTGTGATATTTAAAATTTAATTTATTATGGAACAAATATAATATTGTACATACATTTCCTACATGGCAAACTTATACCCCCCCCCCTCCATCTACTTTCATGTTATTACCAATATCTAAAATATGATAGCATTTCATAGTTCCAGGACATTGATTAATACATGTAAATGATTCAGGTCTGTAGCTAAAAACACAAAAGGAGAACATTTTGTTTTTCACTGATGTCCAAGAAAAGCCATGGTGTCATGTTTTGAGATGTCAATTGTGTGTGGACAGTGAACAGTGTCTTCAAAGATATTACATGTACAGTACAGTGCTTTTGCCTTTAAGGGGGAGGGGAGGGGGAAGTGGCATTGTTTTTAAGTAACACAATCTGTCATGGTGCATGTAATTGCAGAACATGCAAATCTAACTGTACAAAAATGACTACTGTACCAAACAAACATTTTCTGGTATTTGGGCAAATTCTATGTCAAAGAGACTCTTTTGAAAATGATTGTATTTATTGTGGGCTACCAAGTTAAAAAGATTATTAGATTACCTCTCAAGGAGAGCTATATACATACAGTATTATGGTGCACATGCTTGCCTGTATAAATTTCCATATCAACGAAGGAAGATTTTGTGACTAGATTTACCTTCCTTACTGAGATACGAACATATGGAAATTTTTATGGGCAGATTTTCCTGGAGCTTATGATGTAAATGCAAGGCTGATAGTCCATTCAGTCTACTAAATTATTTTATCTATAGGTGCATCTACATCACAAAACTTCGCGAAGTTAAATTTCGCGAAGTTTTATGAAACTTCGCGAAAAGTTCATTCGTGCGTCCACACTAGCCCCAAACTTCCCGATCTTTTCCGGGAGGACTAACTTCCCGAAAATTAAGTCGCTAATGCGCATGTGCGGTATAGAAGGTAAACAATGCGGTCTTGATGTATAGAGCACGCGAAAACAAGATTATGCAACCAGCTAGCTGCATGCATGAACTTCAACTTTGCAAATACATGATGGATGGCATTGTTATTGACCACCCATTACATGTTGTAGTGGTTAGACATGACGCTTGATTTGGCAGAAAATGCTATTTACTCCAGACTTTGAACTTTGAAGACAACCAAGTCTTTTTCTTATGTTATGATTCGCCGTCGACAAGGGAAAATCGCTGCACTAAACCTCACGTGCACGGAGTTTAGTATATATTTGTTAAACATTGGGAACGTTTTTCTGCAAATTCCAATAAAATACACATTCGTTCACAAATTCAGACACAATTCATTATTTACATGTAATGCATATACTAGGTAGAGCGACTACCAGCTGCTGCTTTCATACAGCCTGCGTTTCAAACCGGAAATGGTAAATGGAATACTGCACTCCACGAAACTTCGCGAAGTTTGCGTCTACACTGCAAATGTCGCGCGACATTTCGCGGTGTCCAAGAAAAATCCTACCCCATGAGCAGGATTTTTCGCAGGAAGTTTCGCAGGTATAAGTTTCGGTAGGTGTAGACGCACCTTATGTGGTCCATATGCAAAAAGCTATTAAAATAAACACAAAAGAATGACTGATGGTGGTTTCTCACTTACAGTCCATGTTGCATTTTATACTGTGAAATTGACAATTTGCAATATTCAGTCATAAATTCAGTAATTCACATTATACACTGTGCAGTAATACAATGCATAGTATTGCTCGAGATTCTTCATTCGTTTACCTGGGAAGTGTTGAGAAACGAGCTAATGGCTATGTGGGTGGGTGCATACTGCATGCGGAAAATACATACATGGACTCAGAAATAATAATGATCAGTGACACTGACAACAAACATGTAACAATGCTCTGTTTGTGGTGCATCTCTCCAGCATGAGTGTGTATGTACATGTACAGTTCTGTATATTTTTGTATGTGTGTGTAAATGCATGTGTGTATACCTGATGTGTGTGTGTGTGTGTGTATACGGTAGCAACATGTATGGCACATAGTGTGTGGATTGTGTTGTATGTGTGTGTGTGTGTATCGTGTATACAATGTGTCTGTGTGTGTTATTTTTTGTGTATTGTATTATTTTGTGTGTGCATGTGTCTGTCCGTGTGTGTGTGTGTGTGCGCGCGTGTGTGCGCATGCGTGTGCGTGCGTGCGTGTGCGTGTGTGTGCGTGTGTGTGCGTGTGTGTGCGTGTGTGTGTGTGTGTGTGTGTGTGTGTGGTATACTGAGTGTTAGTTTGTAGTCTGTGTTCTGTGCTGTATACTCTGTGTGTGTGTTGTTTTAGGTTCTGTCTTGCCACTAGCTCCCATTGGTTTTGCAAAAAAAATTCTCTTTTGTTGGATGAAGGGTGTGTGGGTGATTTCATTTCAGAAGTACGCATGTACAGAGCAGCAGGGACGTGGAGAGAGAGAATCATCCCATACATCATGTACAGTACTATTTGCCACGACCTGTGTGCTGTAAGGTTGTACAAGTTCAAACCTACACAACATCATTAGATTGATCTCCTCCAGGGGGGCGTGTTATGACTGACTGAACATCTCCACTGTCATAGCTGATTAGATTAGTTGCTGCTGTGTGTCTAATACCATCAAGGGAACCATAAAAATTTAATTAAATTGATACAGCAAGGCTTCTACAATACATACATGTACAATATGTCAGTATTTCTTATGATAATGAATGGAATATTCCAGTAGGGGCCTACTCCTCGGGATCCAGAATGTAATTTTGTGGTACATGTCAATGAATGTTGGGATATGTTGCACACAAGTCTGTAACACAATTCAATTGTTAGGGTTTTACGATGGCATCAGTTTGGCATTTGCTTGTGATTTTCATGACTTAAATTCTACAAAGGCAACCTTAATTTTTTTTCATTTTACAGCCATTGAAAGAAAATATACTGTACATGTACAGTAGGAAGTAGGAAGCAATTATGGAAGAGAAAATTTTAAGGGATGGATGAATGGGGGCCAAGTTAACCCCAAAATACTAGTTCATTATCCCCACTGGCTTTTAGTTTTTGCCCACGTCCTGTATTTTGATATTTAATTTCCATTTACTAAATTAGTGAATAAATATGTCAATAAAAGGTATGTATCTTGAGCTTGGTTTGAGCCTTTATTGTGCATGACAAGTTGATGCTGGAAGTCATACTCATTCATTTAGCTTTAGTTCAAGCGGTGCAGCAGTGGCTATCTTTGAGAAATTTTAATATAATAAATAACATATATATGGACACTCCTCATTTGTTAAACCTCGGATCATAAACTGATATTTATTTTCACTTTGCCTTAAACTAATGGTAAAACAATAAGTAAAAATTATTATTTGAACATGCAGTTCTAAGTGTAGTACAAATGCATAAAAAGATTTGAACAGGGATGTGAACAACCCAGATAATTGATAAATTTGTTCAAGGAGGGCATCCTAACCAAGTTGCGTACTTTGTGTACCATCACACAAGGATGGATGGATGCATGCAATTGCTACAATGACCGTCACTCAGGCCAAACGTATTGAAGTATGAACCATTTGATAGTGCACAGTGCATCAGGAACAACCTGCTTGGGTCCATTAGCTGATTATTTCAATCACTGGCCATCACTTAGGGGCCCATGTAGAATTGAGCGTACAGTATAGTAGCTACATATAGTCTTCCTTTAAGACTCCTAGGGACAGTGATTTTCCATTTCAAGAAAAGGCCTTTTCCGTTTCCAAAAATCTGGAATTCCGTTTCAACTTGTCTGAAAAATGGAAATTCCGTTTTACCATAGACTTTGTATACATGAAGAAAAATGACAATTTCGTTTACATAAAACTGGAAACAAGTATTTCTCGCTGTTTTTGTGTTTTTATGTCAACTTTTTCTAATTTTTGTTGTGAGTTTCGTGTTTTTTCCTTTCAAAAAGTAAAAATTTGGAGAAAAAAAAGGTTTTCCGTGATTTTCCATTTGAAAACTCATTTTCCATTTCAAGTTGTGATTTCCGGAAATTCCGTCCATTTTCCAAATCACTGTCCCTAGACTCCAAATCAATTTCCTGTCCTTTTATTTGCGTTACTAACAGGTGAGAGGTGTTCTCTTCAGCATAATCTTTAAATAATGTCAACTTCTTGGACAGGTTTAGCATAATTGTCTTTATCCCTGTCAGAATCTTATTTCAAAAGATAAATTACATTACAGTACTGCTCTTCACTTTGTACTTATAATTGTAACTTGGCAAAGTCATATCAGACAGCAATAGCATGTTCAGCGTCCAGCAACTACATTGAATGACAAAAAGGAAATGTGGCAGCTTAATGTTTTATTTTAGGCAACAATGTGTCCATTAAAATAAAAGTACCATTTGTTTCACTTTCATCTCATCTCTAGTAAAGATGTCTGATGATCCTTACTGGTAGTACTGCATGTTGTCTTTCGTTTTCCGTGAAATATACACAGAAACAAATATTCTCATTTTAGATATGATTTAGTATGTTATGTGTATCATGAAATGTTTCATACCAAATTCCAATGGAATTGACCATTCTGAATCAAGATTAGAATGCAATTTCATTAACAAAAACTAGAAATGTGATGTGCTCTCCATTGAAATGGTGTTTTGTTTATTAGTTGCATGTGTTCTAGTGTATCATTTGCCATGTGTGTCCAACCAGAAGTCAAAAGAATAATCATGAGATACAAACGTACCTTGAGAATACAGCAAGGGACATTGCTAGTGACAATACAAAGAGCTTTTTTGCCATGCTTCCCTGAGCACCAAAGCAGGTGCGTAGGAGCTGAGCGATTCTTTGGATCAGTGAAACGGAAAGGAGACTGCCGCTAGATACCCAGTTGTTGTGCAACATGCATAATGAAACAGCTTGTGGAAAAGGCATCTTCAGCAGGAAGAACTATACCATGCTACACAAGATTGAGAAATGATTTATGCACTTTCTTATGTTTCCTGTTCATTTAGTAAAAAAAAAAAAACAATATGCATGGAGTCCGAATTGTGTTATGATATGGACAGAGAATGGAATATTATTGAGGAAGAAGAGGAAGAAGAAGAGGAGGAGAGGAAGAAGAAGAAGGAGGAGGAGGAGGAGAGAGGGAGGGGGAGAATAAATAATGATAATAATGATAATAATAGTAATACTATTAGTCATTTTAAAGCATGCAACTGAAAAGTATATTCCCTTAAATCCTTGGACCCAAGGTATAAGCCGTCAGTGATAATATGATGATGATAATGATAATAATAATACTGGGAAGAAGCAGAAGAATAGGAGGAGGAGGAAGAGGAGTATGTGCCATGTGTTTAATTGCATCACAAGTCAGAACAAACAGGAATTACCAAATTGTCTGCTTGTTGCATCGTGACAACTGACATACAGTCTCACACCAAACTTTAGCCAGGATTGATACATCATGTTAACTTGTGCTGCCTTGTGAAATTATTGATCTGTCCTTGGAAATGTATCTGCTATACTGCTTAGAAAAAAATGGAAGATGGCTTGTTAACTACCAAATACAGGTGGAGAGATATAAATTTTATAAATAGATTTTGTATGTGTGTCTGTTTTAACTGAAGAACAGAACAATTTTTTTTTTTTAAAGCTGAGTGGTAATCTTTATTGACATTTCTTAATGTCAAGGTGAATTTCCGTGAACATGATGATTCTGACTTGGTTATTATAATAATGATGTACATGTATACACTATACAGTAGGTTAAAATAATGTAAATGGCAAATTATTGATTTGTACATTTCTTCTTGGAGTTTCCCTTTTAATGTTTCACTCTCTTGGTTTATGATAATATTTTTGTCTATTGAGAGACCACCTGGCAAGCAATAATCAATAATTTTCCAGCTGTTTGTGATATTTTCAGAACAGTACAAGAGTTGAGAGATTCTTCAGAGACACAACTTTTAGTTTTTAGCTCACCTGAGCTAAAGGCTCAAGTGAGCTATTGCAATCGCTTTTCATCCGTCGTGCGTAAACCTTTACACATTTTGAGCTTCTTCTTCAAAATGCATGATTGGATTTGGCCCAAACTTGGCAGGAATGATCCCTAGGGGGTGGGGATTCAAGGGTCCTCAAAAGGTACACCCGCCCCCCCCCCAGGTCCCTAAAGGGCCAAAGCCCAAAAGTAGGTAGTTTTAAAATATCTTCTTCTCTAGATCCAGAAATAGTTTAGTTAAGCCACTTTGTGTGTGGATACCTGTATGTGCTGAATTATTGTTCTCCATTTGGCCCCTAAGGGGGGCAAAAGTTCCCTATGGGAATAATTCACATTCACATCAATGGATTTAGATCAAACTTGGTGGGAATGATCCTCAGGGGGAGGGGATAGAGGGTTCCTGGAATGGTACACCTGTACACCAGGCCCCCTGGGGGCCCAGGGGACAGGGCCCATAAGGGCCCAAATTAGGTAACTTTCTTACCACAAGTCCATTTGTAACCAAACTTGGGTGGTAGATGCCTAACAGGGACCTCAATATTATTTGGGGGTCAAAGGTCACATATGTAGGTCAAAGGTCAAATGAAGTCCAATGATAGAATATTCCTGCAAGTTTCTTCTTTGGTTGGTATTGGCCCATTTATGACTAACTTGGATGGTAGATGCTACATGTATAGTGACTTCAATGTTAAATTGGGGTCAAAGTCACATAAGTAGGTCAAAGGTCAAATGTTAAGACAGTGCGTGCCTTTTTTTATGAAAACGGATGTTAGAATTCAATTTAACCTGGCAAATCAGCTATGTGGCAAGGGGATGAAGTTTTCCAACTGGTTCATTTGGCTACGTTGGTGCCTAGATATCTGGCTCCAAGGGCCAAAACTATATGGGCAATTCCATGATTAGTTACGTTACACTTTATGACAAACTTTACGCAACATTTGGCTCTTACATGAATATACTTTGATATTATTTTTTGGTTTTGGTACTGTCAGTTCTCTAGACTGGCACCTACTTCACAACATCAAACAAAATCATGAGACGTGTTTTAGTGGGTAATAACAAGAACTTTACGGTAATTATGGTTAGTTACATTACATAAAGAGGACATGGAAAAAAAGTCTTTGTCCTCAAAGTTTCCTCAACCTGTTTTCAACTGAAACAAACTGTGGTTTTCATACTATTCTTGGTGTCTTGATAAGTCATTTGATATATAACTTATTGATAAAAATCTTTCTATTTTTAACAACAACATCAAAAACATGGTTAGTTATGCTACGGTTAGTTACGTTACATTTTGTCCATCCACACAAATTTGCGTTTATTCATGTCTTTTTCAGATTAAGTATGCATATGTGGGGCTTCATTACTTTCAAAACAATTAGAAGAGGCTGTTGGCATGGAAAAAACTGCAAAATAAATAATTTTTCATAAAACTGAGATTTATTCACACTAGTCCCACATGTGGTATTTCATGTATGGTTCTGATTCTCCTGGAGGATGCTGTTAAAGATGTAAAATTTAGAGCAGAAATGATGTCCCCCATTGTTTCTTCATGATTTATACCCATTCAAACCATTAAAATGTAATTTGATTCGAGATGGAGCAATTTATATAATTTGTGATTTGTCCAATAATTCATGGAATTGCCCATATGTATAACTGATGTTTTTTCTGTGAGTACCATAGAGAGTTTGTGAGACCTCAGGTGAGCGTCGTGCCCCCTGGGGCTCTTGTTTGATCATGTATGCACGACATATTGATATACATGTACCAATTTGTTTTTTCATGACTTATTACTCAATTTAAATCAGAGTATTGTTCACCTGCTCGCTTAAGCTTCAATCACTCAATGCCTTTAGATAGTAATGTCATGAAACCTATATCTTGTTCATTTTTGTTCATGGTCCAAGAAAAGATTTTGTACACAGTGGGACATTCTGGTACCCGTGCATGCACCGTTGCATGCACACACATTGTTTTAATATGGTGCAAATCAATGTAACAAGGAAACAAAATGCCCAGAAAATTCTAGTCCTGCTAAAAAAAGGTAGAGCAGATTTTTTTATTTTTTTTTGGGGGGGGGGCGGGGATGGTGGGCTTTGACCCCAAGGACCTGAATTTCTTGCTAATTCATCATCCTTTGCAGATATTCACTGAATTAGCCAGCTGAAAAGTGAGAAATCTGTGTTGAAATTAATAATATGTGTTTATGAAATAAAATTATGATTTATATGATGATACATGTCTCAGACTCATTTGATTCCAATTTCATACAGTCCATTTTCAGATTTTGCACAATAGACTGACAGTAATTAAAATGTTTTCCTTTATTTTTTTCCTCTTCTGTGCAGGATTTGACATCTAAACTCACCAAGAATATCACCTTGAAGGCCCCTCTCGTTTCATCACCCATGGATACTGTGACAGAGTCGTCCATGGCAATTGCAATGGCTGTGAGTTTTGAATTTTACCCTTTATTCTTATTTGAACTCATGACCATCACCGCCACCACCATTATCATCATCATAATCACCATCATCATCATCGAGATATCATTCATCACCAACATCATTATCATCTAAATTCCATGTTAATAACATTGTAGGGGTGGATCCTTAATTTCTTTGAAGGCCTAAAAAAAAAAAAAACAATCTCAGGCCAGAAGTCACACAACATCTTGGATATTCTACACTGGATGAGTGCGATGCATACAGCATCTATCAATTTTGAACATGTACACGTGCAGCGAGAGTTGGTTTGCAAACAAGATTTTAAATTCCTGCATATTGTCTTTTGTGCGTACACTACAGTTACACTGTACAGTACTGTGTAGTTGTACAGCAATAGTGACTCCTTTCTGATATCCTAAACAGAAGCCTGGAAGAAAAGATTTAAACGGGAGTGTAGTCAGCATAAACTAGCATGTAGTGGCAGCAGTATACATGTAGTACATGTAGGAGGAGGAGGAAGAAGAAGGGGATGAGGAATTACAGTAAGTTGTAGTTATTGTAGTAGCAGATGTTGTTTGGTTGTACAAATATGTTTAACAGTTAGTGTGTGTACATGTATATTAAAGTCTGGTGGTAATAACAGTGATGCTCAGGATAGAAATGATGACAATAATGACAATAATGATTTCAGTATTGATGAATAATAATTGATAGTTGTTTCATTCATTAGTGACCATACACATGTATGTAGTATGCCAGTTATTGTGTTGGCTCAGTTGGTAGAGCGTCCGCCTCACAACCGGGAGGTCGGGAGTTCAAGCCCGACCGCGTCAGACCAAAAGACGTTAAAAGATGATAGTTGCTGCTACCCTGTTTGGCGTTCAACGATTTTTAGGGATAGAGCAACGTTGATCTGGCACTGCTCAGTGGCTGCCGGGCCCACGATCAATTGGGCAAAATGAATTTTCGGAATTTTCGGAAGATTTCTATTTGTAATGTCTGTCTATTTCGAATAAAATATGGATTATTATTTTAAAAAAAAATTGTTTCATTTGTGACTTCTATACATGTACACACATATACACAGGGCCATTCTTTGTCACGTGTGTGACCAAAAATACTTACAAATTGCTACAAAAATCTCATGTAATTCCAAAGGCCTTGCAGGTACATTGTTTTGAAATGTAAATATATCTGTACTATATTCAATAGTGATCAGTAATATTTAAGGTTATGTTAATCATACTATTTAGGGTCAGACGGTAAATAAGTTGCACAGTGTGGATTCACAGAAGATATTTTTCATAACTTAGATTTAACTTGCAAACTCTGTGAATTGTCAAACTCTTCAATGTTTGTAATTCTGGCAGACTTTCATTATACTGTAGTAAGTAGGAAAATGACAATAATTATTATTTATCTCTCACACGTATTTTTTAATGTATTTCTTTATGTGATGAAGTGTCGTCACGTGTGTGACATTTGGGTTGTCACGTGTGTGACATGTATATGCATAGCATATATATACTTCATGGTAATTTGGCAAAAAAAAAATTCTGGGAAAACCACTCGAGCTACAGGCCTGAAAATTTAATCACTTATGCCCCTTATTTTCTCTTCAAAAACTACCCACCTGTTCATATGAATACATTTTCAATACCAAAAATGCAATATGCATACATTAGTTGTTGCTATGTCTGGCAAGCCTCCTGCAGCTGTCAGGTTGCTAAGAGCAACCTTTGTCGAACAGAATGGCATGCATAACATTTTGCATTTATTATGAAACTGTTCTACAGGCAACACATGCCCTAGTCTGGCTTCCAGACATTTACATGTACATGTACATTAACCTGTCTGTTTTATTGATAAGGAAACTACTGTCTTCAGTCAATTGCTTTGAATAATACACGAGTCTTGATTTAAGGCAAAGTAAGTATCTCTG
>JZLH01S0212240.1:26260-50990 GCA_001188425.1 Eucidaris tribuloides
AAATCTCATGGTCCCCCCCCCCCCCCCCCCCAGAAGATTTTTCATTGATTTAAAAAAAACTAAAGGCATTCAGAAATTGTTATGAATGTTATTATGACTTTGGCATAAACCTTTCAAATAAACAAAAATTGCCAAAACTTAAACTTCCCGCTTAATTCATTCACATACTTTGAAAGAATGCCTGTCTGCCACAACTCAATAACTGTATCACGTATTATGGTGCATCAAAGCAATCTCTTAAACTTCTACAAAAAGTGACCAATTTTTAAAGTCTGCACAACAGCTGCCTTAACACAAAGCTAATTATTTGACTATTTTCTCCACGCTATTTTACTGAGCTACATGCACATTATAGTACAATCAATGCAGTACTAGTTAATTACGCCATGATCAAGTTGACAATGAACAGGAAGGAATCAACAAACTATGTTCAGAGATTGCATAACCAAAACAGGGAGAACAAAAAAACAAAAGAGCGCCTGTTTACCTATACTTATGATAGTATAAAATAAAATATTGAATAAATAACGAAAAAATAAATACTAGGAGGTTTTTCCGGACGAAAAAAACCGGCGGAAAAAAAACGCCTGCGGAAGAAACTGCCACACCCTGGCACAATGGTAAGCATCCGCCTCACACCGGGATGCGCGAGTTCAAGCCCCGACGCCAGTCAGACCAAAAGAGTTAAAAGTGAAGTTGCTGGCTACCCGTTTGCGTCAACCGATTTTAGGATAGAGCAACCGTATTGGCATGCTAGTGGCTGCCGGCACGATCAATTGGCAAAATAATTTCTGAATTTCTCGAGATTTCATATTGTAATGTCTCTATTTCGAATAAAATATGATTATTATATTAAAAAAAAAATGTTTCATTTGTGACTTCTATACATGACACCATATACACAGAGAAGACACCCACAGATGCACACAACACACACACAACAGATCACACCACACACACACACACACACACACACACACACACACACACACACACACACCACACACACACACCACGCACACACACACACACATACACACATGCATAACCAATCTAATAAGAATAAAAGAAAGCCAATAGCAGAGTATATGTGCATACAGTACAGATACAATAGTGTAAAATGTACTTACAGAGTTCATTATCATAACGCATCTCCTAGACAACCACCAGTATTCATAAACAAACCTATATTCACACAAGGATACTACCATCTACCTACTAAATGAAAAAAAAAGCAATTTCGCTATTTACTTAGTAATGGTTAAGCATGCTGCTGGCTCCAGACAATGATGCTTACTGATCACGTAGAGTATATGCAAAATTGCCGATAAATATTTCAGTTAAAGACAGATAACAAATGGCCACCCTAAGACATTCAGTACGTATGACACAAATAACTCACAAATTGTTGCAGTACATTTTTTGTGCTTGCATTAAAAATAACAAAGCATTGTGTAACGCGTGTTCTTGAATACTAGAGCATGCAGATGACCAAAGTGGAAAATTAATTCAATATTTCGGAATTTTCAATTCAATTCAATTCTTCATCATAGAAACAACATCCTTGCAGTCAAAATTACATTAACTCATGTACACTAATTGACAGTAAAGATTAGCTTAAATCCCCTTAATCTCCCTGGAAATCAACAAAGCTCCATGGAAACACTTCAAACTTTCCAAACGACATGTACCAGTATTCAGTGTATTTTCTTGGCCAACATATTGAAAGAAATTAGGGCATTAAAGTCCAAGCTTTAGTTTTGGGATTTTTTTTCTATTTGAAAGCTTTATCCCAAAGTCATATCACACAATAAACAGATCTGAATTCTTTTTTTTTAAATTAATGAAATATCTTGAGGTGACCCCCGAGATTTATTACTGTATTTCACATATAGCATCAAAGGTTAATAAGGTTAAGGCTTATCGAGAATACCCATAAGAAGAGCAGAGTCTGCCCTCTCAAAAGTCAAAAAATCTCGGGCCCCCCCCCCCCCAAAATTGTCATTAATCAAAAAGAAAACTAAAGACATTCAGAATCTGTTTTGTTATGTATATACCTTTGGGCATAAACCTTTCAAATAAAAAAAAAAATCCCCAAAAAACTAAACTTGGGCTGTAAATCTGGACTCTTATTCAGTTAGCGTTTTTTTTAGCCTAATAAGACCATGCTTGTTTTAGACATGTAACAAAGGATAACCTGAAACACTGACATGCAAGGAGGTATGCTATTGAGTTAGATAAGGATGGATTAGTAATCTATACTTATGTGATTCAATCATCTCTATTGTCCGACATAGTTGCTCACTTGGCAAAGGACAGAGTAACATTCAAATGATAATGATTACTTCATACTTGATGTAGATCAATTTACATTCATGTATTAAGTAATGTCAATAATTTCTTTGTTATATTTTGTCCATCGTTCATTCTGAAATTAAGAAAATTTAGCTGCAAACAAATGATTTTGATGTATTTGGTAAACCATGTAATAGATAATGTCGTCATTATCCCAGGCTTATTCCTAACAATGGAGGCTGTGTCTAACTGGATTAGAAATCTCAGCGCTTACCCAATTTCTGTAGAATTGATACTGCAAAATGAACAGTATAGATAAAAATGACTTGTTCAGAGAAAATTTGTCTTGACATTAACAGTAGAACCATTCCTTATGTACATGTTTAATCTCTTGGTGCTGGGCTAGAATCAGGCTTATTGGCCAAGTGGTACAAAGTAGATTGCTATGTGAATAACTCCCCTGGAGCTTAGAAAGTGATATCATGTATTCATATCATTATTATTCACGCGTTCAGCGAACTTATTTATGGAGCACGTACATACAGATACATGTAACGTGATATATCATTGTATTTCTCATGACAGTGTAACGTAATTGCTACATGCTCTGGACGAATAAATGCAAATATCAATCAATTCAATTATATATGATTTTCTCTGAGCATCCAAAATGTAACTGACAAAAGTCATGTTTTAACACATTGAGTAAGTAAAATGTCCATTTCATTTTAAATAAAACAGTATGTTGAAGAGGTTAATAATGATTTCCCGAAGTTATATGTCATATCTGTTAAAAAGATCGCTTTCTTTTCAGGTAGTCATTTCTGTTAATTCCTGTTGAATCAGGAGTCCTTGGTATGAAGTGTTATATATTTAACATGATCAACATACTGAGCAGTCGAGCATACACATGCAGTTGCACAAGTGACACGCAATGTTGTGCATGCTCTTCTGGCGCTATAAAAACATTCCAGATATACAATCCTCACATACTTAATGGTGGCACCCTCAGGTCTGCTGTCTAGTTGTCTCAGCATGATACATTGATGTGTATCAGGTTATTCAGTTTCCCCTGTACATGTATCTTTTGCATCTATATTGAAGAGATTTATTTTGCTTGAAAGCAGAAGAATTAATACTTTTGGTCGATCAGACAATTTTTTTTCCAATCTTCACAAAGTACATGTTTCTATGCACTATGGTCATGCAAATACCTATGGGAATTGGTTCTCCTTCCTCCCCCCCACCCCCCCCCTACATTTATAATTTCTTAAAAAATGGGAGAGTTCAGAGCGAGCAATTTTCAGCCACTGATATATCATCTATCAGATGTGTATTTCAAAAATGAATATGCAAAGAATCAAATTTTACCAATTTACCAAAACCATACCTGCTTTAAATAAGTTTGCATAGACCTAAAACAATCATACATAGTACATTACATGTATCTCAAATGTTATAGTCTTCAACAGGGTTAAAAGCTCAATTTCATTTATTTAAAAATATATCTAACCTTTTCAATCAATAGTTTGAAATACACTGTAAACACCATCAATAAGGACCTGAATAACATACTAATGCACAGTCACAGTGTGGTAAATAATTTAGATGTAAAGTCAATTAGGAGGGTATTTTACAATTGCTACTAGTGGTTTACATTCAACCCTGTGAGAAAACTTCAAAATGAGTATTTGATTTGGAGACTTAATCATCCTCAACCCCCGTTATGTGACAAGCTGCACGAGCAAATGCCTGATTCATTTTGCATTGTGGGACGAATTTGGGCCACATTTTATCGTTTAGATTCTGGAGGGTCGTATCCAAATCTCTCATGCACACTGTGCCTTAAAGCCACTCTGCCATCATACTTCTGTATGGTTCATGTCTGAATCACAATCAAGCTACATGACTATTATAGATTTAACCACATTTAAAAATATGAATACAGTATGCAGAATAAACATCAATAATTTCAGTGCCATTCCTCAGAAAACGAATTGGCTCATACCGGTAAACTCCGTTGTTTCTTGCTCTGCTCTTCTAATCATCCAAAATGTAATCTGTGTCAAGCCAAGTCGAAATTCTAGAATCTCTACGTTTACACCAATGTTCGTGTTACTCAGTGGTCAGTGAAGTTCAGTGTGACATCGTACGACTTATATGCCAATATCATATCTACAAAATACAAAATGTGCAAATAACGTTAAATGCCAGAATATATACACATTTTTTAAAATGTAATTGTATTATTTTTACGATATATTTCCTATGGGTTTGGTTGTATAGGCACTTGCCACACAACTGTACCCCAAGTTCCACGGCAATGAGTCACGTCAGAAATCAAGTCAGTATACCAAATGAATATACTAATGTAGTTAATGCTGTAAGGTGAGGTCTGATGCCTTAAAACTTATGATACATTAAAATGCAGCGGAAAACGGTTGGAGGGGCGGGTGAGAGAACTGCCCGATGGGCAGTGCATTTTGGCAATGATCGATTGAAAAAACAAACTTAGCCTCCAATGGGCATTTGATTTTACTTTGGGACAGAGTAGGAATTAAGTTTATTTTTAAGGCGATTTTTATTAGAGTCTTGGGCTATTATTGAATTTTTGGGGCTATTTTATTTACCATGGCACTTTTTTGTTGCACATCAGCACCCCCCCCCCTTGAAGAATGCCAATGAACATTGCTGATGTTTTAGCCCGGTGTTCATCCATAGAAAAGCAACCATTTAATTCATTTTTGCTTTTAATGCCATAATAAAAAAAAAAAAGTGAAATTTTTCATAGCCCAAATACTGCAGGGCGATTCTGAAGCGAAATGGTCACCCAAAAATTGGTTTATAATTTTTAAGTCGCGATTTGTGCTGCAAGGCTAAATCGCCACGTCGCCCTGGTTATTTCCTACACTGTTGGCCACTTAAATTCTAAAGATTTCAAGTGTCCGATGACAGTAAAAAAAGTTTTTGTGGGTCTGGAAACTACCTACCATCAAGTCTTTCAATTTTGTCATTTCCAGTTATTTTTTTTCCATTGTGCATGATTCTCTACATTAACAGAACTGCAAAATTTTGGCACATCATTACTTTGTGTATAAATACACGGGTTCTGTAGACTCAAGGTGATTTTAGAACTGTACAGTATGAAATAAAATATTGTACCGGAAACAGGTTGATTTATAATGTAATAATTGTTTTCATTTTGTCCTCTTTCTGTATTTCTCTCTGAATAAGCCCTTCATCATTTAATAATAACGTTGACTTGTCCTTGTTAAGTCAGTATATTTTTCTTATAAAAATAAAAAATTCCCCACAAAAAATCTTTCATTTCTTCTAGGTTTATGAATAATTACTGTGTATTTTGTTAACATTATGTCTTGATCATCAAAGGCCTTCAGTGATTTTTTGCCCTTTTTTTTTTATTACTGGAGCATTTTTTATGAATGCACATTACTTGCACAAATTTTTTCATTGATATCGTAATATGAATTTTGAAGGCGTTGATATGACTGCATTTTCAATTTTGGTGTCTTTCTTCTCTGAACAGAAATATGAACAAGTTTCATCCTGCGTCCTGTTGCTTGCGGCCCAACGACACTGTGCGGAGATGTTTGAATCAAAGCGCCAACATATTCAAGTTTGTATATTGTTTAGGAATTCACACATTGTCCGGTTGTCCAGCTGAAGGCCCTAGCCATATGTTCCCTGCAAAAGCCTTAACACTAAATTGTCTCTACTTAAAACCATGGTGCTTCTCACATGAAACAAAGAGTTATAATTTAGATCACTTCTTCAGTCTTTCAGGTGAAAATATTCAAATAAGCCCATATATTTCTCAATTAGAGAAAAATTAATGTGAAGGCCCTTCATCCAGAACATATCTAGTGCCTTCTCCGGGCAGATCATCTGTGCTCATGACATGCTGTTAAGATTTACTTAAGGCGATACATAAACCTGTTCCAATGGATAGAGAAATGGAGGCAGGAAAAATATTAAAATGCTCATTTGATTTATTATTAAATCTCTACGCAAAAGCCCCTTACCAAAGCTACTGCTTGTTGCCCTGCTATTTCTGTTAATGAATTTCAAAAATTAGTTGTAAACATCAAAATTAGCTGACCTTTCATTCTTTGCATCTGGTTAAATAAGTTCATATTACATGCATTAATTTGGTCAATTTATTTCATCATTATTATTTTATTTTACTTTCAGCGTATTTCCTGCTATTAGTTTTGACCTCACCGTATGGTACACCTTTCCCTGGAGATCCATTATAGGAAATTATGATTAAATGTTTCCTTGTGGGTGTAAATTATAATGAGTCTCCGTATGAATATAAATTCACTTGATTAATTTTCATATCTCTGTGCTCCTAGTAATCTCTCTCTGACTATCTGCCGGACAAGTGCAGTGTATTGATGGCAAAATAATTACAGTAATTTATTATCTCTGCCGCGCTGTAACATCAAAGAGAACCAACACCCTGAAAAAATAGATGTATGCTGCAAAAAAATGCTTTAAAATAATTGCAACCAGTGTAGAGATAGCTCATCTGTGCCGATCAGATCTTTGCTAATAATTCTGTGAGCTTAAACTTTTGATAAATGGTTACTGTTCCTGAACTTCAGATCTTATCTATGCCAACGTTATACTATTCATAAAATTTCTATTTAATCATATTTGCGAGCAATACTGCAAATGTCAAACCTAATTATAGGCTGAGCCTACCCAATTAAATGTATATATAATTTGTAGTAGTATACACTGTAGACCTTCTAATACTGGCAATTGACACATTTTATCTGATATACAATTATTGAGAGAAACACTTGGGGAAATAAATTACAATTTGGAAAGTGTTTATCAAATCATATTTTCCAAAATCCAGAAATGATTTGTTAGAGTAAGCTTGGTGCAAGACCCAAATGAGTGTGTTACAACGTCTTCCACACGCCGTCATTTCATCAAATTTCTGCTGATAGATACGATTTTGTGTTTTATTTCAGACAAATAACAGAGGCCTGTGATTCTTTTGGTAGCATTAAATCAGGTTAACTTGGGTCCCACGACATTAAGTGAATCTTTTTTTTTATCAACCAAAATTTGTTGTTGATACTTTAGCAAAGTTTTTGTAAAATCCCATTAATGTGCGTCTGTGAATCAGTGATTTTCCTGCTACGACCTAACCCCCCCACCTTGAATCCAGCAGAGATCAATTGAGCCGGTCTCAAGGCCCAAATTTTTGCCGGCCTTGGCCTTGGACCGAGTTTTGGTGCTACAAAGTCTATGTGAAAAAATATTTTTGTGCGACTCGTGACTTGAAACAGATAGCCTCGACTCCATCCCTGGATCAAAGTTTGATCCAGGACTTGGCAGACAAATCTATCTCAGTAGGTGAAAGATTAATTCATGACTACTACTTAGCGTAAGTTAAAACTATCAATATTGGTATATTTAATACATTTTTAAAGATTGTTTAAGATTTGGCAAGTCCATCCCTTCCTTTTATTATCATTAGCAAACGGTACAAAATGGTGTGTGAAAGTCTGAGAATCACATACGTCATAACTTGTTGTTTTATCGAGAATAAACATAAGATATATGCTACCAGAATATTGTTCTTTCCCATGAGTTTAAATTTAGCTCAAAATTGCAGAACATGTTATGCGTACATTTGCATGTGAGCGCAGCAATCAGTGGTGGTCAAGTGTAGTCTGGCGTGACCTTCGTCTAGCGGGCCATTTGACCAAATTCTGAAAACGGAACGTGCATCAACTTTCAAATCTTACGTTTAACCATCCAGACTTCACCAAAACTATGATATTCTACCCAAAGGTTCCATGATACATGTAGGTGTTATTTATAGTAATCTTCACATGAAAACGAATTTGAGCTGATTTCATTGAATTGCGGCATTTCCTAGCGTGCAAATCCGGAACCCTATTTTAATGCATTTAATGAAATGAAATTGAAATGTTTTCGTGATGAAAATGAAACGGGCACAATCTAGTCATAGTGATATCTCTTTCAAAAAGATTGCGCTGCGCTGAGTAATCAATATTTTTAAACATTGATTTGATTGTGCTTTGAAATTGTACCTATCTTTCCTCGCAGGAGAAGAAAAACGTCCTGTTTATGATTGAGTCTACCCGTTCTTTATTAGGAAATACCAGCAAAGCTATCTGCCTCATAAAATCCTTGGTATAAAGTCAAAAATTTTATTATCTGAATCCTTTCACCTTCAGGATGGTTGTGAGCATATTTCGTGGTTTAATCTTCATGTACATTTTCTCTGCTATGAAAACCATACTGTTCGAACCGACTATGATACTTTAATCTAACTGAAAACTCTGACCAGACTTCAACATATGTTTGCAGTGATTTGTGCTTTCACTATTCATATTTATAACGTCGTTAAATGGGACATTGGCAATTGTGTCCTCTATATAACAATTCATTTCAAGTGTTCACATACACACATACATATACTTACACAAAAAACCCTTCATTGATTATCTTGCCCAATTTTGATTTTATTGCTGTGGTTTTGTGAATTACCCTTCTAAACGTTTGGCAATCGTCTTTAAAATTAAACTAACTCTATCTTTTTCAATTGATCTTTTTTTTTTTAAATCAATCAACAGTGTATTGATGATCCATTTATTTTATCTTTCAATCCGTGCATGAATTGATTGCTATGGCTTATTGCTTAATATCAAAAGCAATATGCTAATGTATCCCTATTTGTCAAAAATACTTATCAGGCTGGGTAATTGATTTGAACTTTGTGAGATGTAAGATCGATAGTGTTGTGCAAGCATTTGTATTATTTATTTTTTTATTTTTTATTATTATTTATTATTATAGTAATTTATTATAATTAATTATTATTTATTATTATTATTTATTATTTATTATTTATTATTATTATTTTTTTTGTTTTTGGGATGGGCTCCTAATATAAAGATTGAATGGCATGATTGCTGCAATTATCAAAAACTATATAATTACGACCAATAATGCAAGTGCTATGATCCTTATTTTGTCAAAAAATATATTCAAGCCTTTATGTTATAATGGTACGAATTTGATGTGTGACTTTTGCGGAATTGTAATGAGATATTAAGAGATCGGCAACATTTTTATTTATTTATAATTGATGTTTATTTTGTTATTATTTTATGTTTAGTTTTTTTTTGATGTGAGATTTGGGAGAATTTGATGTTAGATATAAAAACTAATGAACATCCAATATGAAGATTTGCATAAATTGATTTTCATTAGTAATAAGCAATTTTGAAATGCTGCCTTTTGCTGAGTCATAATTAATGAAGAGTCAATGCTGAGACAATATGCTTTATTTTACCTTGAGAGATGCTTCCAATTATATTGAAGTGTTTCAGCATGATTTAGAAAATTTAAGAACAGCCAGATGATAGTAGATTTTGGTCACCTGACAATTTTTTCATTAATCATTCGAAAAGTGTATGATGGTATTGTCACAGAAAAGCAAAACATTAAAACTCTGACCAAAATGGTTTAGGCTCAAATTGAATAATTATTTATGAATGACATACTCTTAATTTGCTCTGTCATTATCCAATGCCAAAATGTTTCACCTCCTCCCCATCCCTCCCTCCCCACTACCCCGTCCACCTGTATAACTCCCTTGCGTGGAAGGCTAAACCCCCAGTGATGGAAGAGCCATAGATTTTATTTGGATGCTCAAATCGCTCAAACCGCAGTCAACGATTACGAGTAAGTAATTGATAATAGTAAATGGGGGAACGCAACAATATATTTTCCACGCTGGTAGATCCTTTCCGGTTGCATTACACTCAAAAGAAAGATAGTATGTGACAATAAAGGTGTTTTTGATATCACATGCCTCTAACTCCAAACTCAATCGCCCTAGCGCATTTACCGCTCAAATAATCGTTTATCAATTTTATCAGCGCGATTAAATGAGGGAAAATTCGGCACTTATGAAATATATTTACATTACACAAATAGGGAATTCTGCTACACAGTGACATCACAATTTCTTGTTATTCTTGAGGTATTTCGCCAAACCTTCAATTATAGGTTTTCTCTCATATCTCTTCTTTATTAAAAATCAAGATGATATCCAGTGTCTTTATAATAAGTTAATAAAAGCTGTCTTCATTTGCCGATCGGTGGACTATTATCTACCTCTTATCCAAGGGACTGTTAGAGGGACTGAGGAGGAGATGAAGGTTATGATAACGAACAAAAACTCTTCATTTGCTATTGCTTGTTTTCATGTTTGTTGCACTTCCATGATTGATTTTGCTGAAATCTGTTGCTTGCTTTAATCTTCCACTATCTTTGCTTCCACCTAGTTCTACAAGAGGAAGGATTGTTTAAAATCTATGTTCAGCGATTAAATCTATGACAATGTATCAGTCATGATTCAAAGTCTATAAAATAGCGCGCAGTTTCCGTTAATCCTGAAGACACCTTGCCTTGATCGTAATAAAAGGGCGTATTATAAATCTCATTACATACAATGCATGAGTTTATAGATATCTCTAACCAAGTTTGAAAATATGTTCACATCACAGAAGATTATAGAAACCATAGTCCTTTCTTCTAATTCTATATTCATCCTACTGATTTTATCTGTATGAGAGTTCAGATGAAATATTTGAAGTTTTTCGAGGTCTAACCTCTCTACTCCTCATGAGAGATAAATTATATAATACTTTTGATCTTTTGCAAAGATATCACCAAGATTATACAAAGTACAGAACCGGGTCTTGCTCAGACAGCATGCATTAAGATTCCACGTGCACACATTAATCTTTAAGCAGTTTAAAATAGCAAGAGAATTGTTAATTAGTCCTGAGCTAGAGTCAATGACCCCGATACATCCGCAAAAACAAAAAAAAATCAAGTACTAAATGCGAGCGAAGTCGCGTACGTCAGGAATCAAAAAAAAGCCCCAGGCTTCCTGACTGACCACGTGCATTGTGAGCCAGATAATCTACTACCAGAAATGGCAGACAGAAGAGGTGATGATATCAAGAGAACACCTCACCTTAGAGTTCATACCCACCAATATCATCATTATTCAATCTTGATGACTCAAAATGTGAAATCACCCATATTGTATGACTCTAAGTACACAGTATCTCTATGTACACTAAAATACTATAAACTTATCTTGTCTCCAGAGTCGCTAATTGCTGAATACTGTCACAATTAATAAACAACATGTCGATTCAAAATTAACAGTCTAGTGGAGGACACGAGTGAAATGGTATTACATAGAGACAATGGCTTGAGAAATGACAGTTGTATGTGCGATGTATGTGTGTGTGTGGAGATGAACAAGTAGAATAAAGTTATGCGAACAAGGGGATGATGGGAAAAATGGGAAGGTGTGTGTGTGTGTTGTGAGTGTGGATTAAGGGTGTGTGTGTGATGAAGAATGAAAGAGAAAGGAAAAAGAACGCATGAAGAGTAAAAAGGACTGGTAGGGGTGTAAAAATGAGTATGAAGAAAATAGATACAAGAAGAAACAAATAAAACTGAATATCATGTGGAGGATGGAGAAAATGAATGATCGAGTGAGGAGGGAAGAAGAAAAGGAGAAAAAACTATTGACCAGAGATCGGTGCTGCCCTGTGTGAGTTTTAGGAGATGTTGCAATGGAAGTGGGAATGTGTGAGTGCAGAGAACTAACAAGACATGCTAGTGTGTTTATAGAATGCAATTCGAATTGATATTTGTGGATGATACGTCGGTAACTTGTAATATGATGGGTGTGTGAGAGAGAGAATGTGTGTCTGTGTGTGGTTTTTATGTGTGGTTTATGTGAGAAGAGTTGGAATGTATGTGGATTGTGAATGGCACTGCCATGATTTGTATTTGTGACAAACTTTACATTATTCTTAATATGCCATGAGTACGTGCTAGTACTATAGCATATTACAGTATACGACATGTATCATCGCAGAGCATACAATGCATAGAACATCAAGACCCTGGACATATGATCATACTACGTGAAACATGTGTAGTGCTACTATCTACAGAGTACTCTTACACTTTATGTGATGAGATAACTCTCTATTTTGACCTGATTTGTCCACCTGTGTACTGCATTCACCATCCAAATAGCTTTGTTATGAGCATGGTTTGCAAATTAGCACTAAAAAAAAAATGAGGTATACGCTTGTTATAGTATCATATCCAATGTACATTATTTTATCCCGATTTTATTTCCATACAAGCATATACAGTCGAAATGCTACTATACGTCGGTAACGCACTAAGTCAAGAATACTGATATGAATTGTACTATTCGTAATGATACAATGCCGGTATATATTTGAATATCAACAAATAGTAGAATGCATTAGTAGTAGTATGTAGTTCTATCTTAATTATTCAGGCGCTAAATTTTTGGATGCGATATTACTAGAATATGCCGGCTAAGCTTTGTGCGAGCAGTACATGTATATCCTTTCTTTTTTATCTGGGGAAAGAAAAAGATGAAATTGTCCACAGTAGGAGTCCATCAGAAACAAAAGCTGGAAATATAATATAATATAAAATCATGCCAGAGACACCAGCAAGAGAATTGACCAATTCTGAATGAATTCGGAGTAAAGGGATAAAGGGAAATGGATTGCGATAAATGAAGGCACGAACGACATGTACAATAGCAATGCTACCAGCTAAAAGCCAATCATTTCCCTCCCTTTTTGAGAACCCGCCAAAAAACAATAAACCTGAGGCCTCAATTGAATCTCCTAGCAACACTCAGTATTCATGAAACAAGCCTATATTCACACAAGGATAGCTACAGTCTACCTACTACATGCAAAAAAAGTCAATTTCGCTATTTACTTGTTAAAGGTAAATGACATGATTGGGGGTAGTCCTCAACTTGGGCTGAAACTACTCTAGAATCAAGTAAACTATGCAAGGATTCTCCAGTGAAAATCTTGTAGTCAAATGTTGACTCATTCTAAAATAAACAATGTAGATATCACTCGTAGCAGGGAAACCTGCTGTGTGGCTCTCTATGGGGCTTATTTTTATTGTACCCGGATAAAATTAAGATACTCCTATGTTTATGCTTGATTCTCCTTAAGTAAACAAATTACAGACAAATCCTCCCAGGTGGGAGATCCACTCCTGCTAGTGTATAGCTGGTATATATTTCAACTCATTTGGTTCTTGAGGCATTTTCAAGTGTTCCCAATCATGTCACTAACTTTTAATGTTTGAAGCAGGCTGCTGGCTGCAGCATATATATGATGCTTGACTGATCACGCTAGTGGATGCAAAATTTGATGTAAATTATTTCAGTTTAAAGGATGGTATAACAAATTTCCTAAGTACATGTACAGGTATCGTATGACACAATAAACTCTCAAATTTGGTTGCATACAGTTTTTGTGCTTGGCATTAAAAATAACAAAGCATTGTGGTAACTGCTTGTTTCTTGGAATACTAGAGCTGCAGATGACCAAAGTGGAAAATTAATTCAATGTTTGGAATTTTCAATTCAATTCATTTCAATTCATAGAAAACGACATCCTTGCAGTCAAAATTACATTAACTCATGTACACTAATGACAGTAAATGGATTAGCCTAATCCCTCTTAATCTCCCTAGGAAATCAAGCAATGCTCCATGGAAACACTTCAAACTTTCAAACTACATACATGTACCAGTATTTCAGTGTACTTTTTTGGCACATATTGAAAGATAATTGGGGTTAAAGCCCAAGTTTAGTTTTGGGGATTTTTTTTCTTATTTGAAAGCTTTATGCCCAAAGGTCATATCACACCAATAACAGATTCTGAATGTCTTTTTTTTTTTAATTAATGAAATATCTTGAGGGGGACCCCCAAGATTTATTACTGTATTTCACATTATAGCATCCAAAGGGTTAATAAGGTGTTAAGGTTATCTGAGTAATACCTCATAAGAAAGAGCAGAGTCTGTCCTTTCAAAAGTCAAAAATCTCGAGGTCCCCCCCCCCAAAGAATTTTCATTAATTAAAAAAAAAAACACTAAAGACATTCAGAATCTATTTTTGGTGTGATATGACCTTTGGGCATAAAGCTTTCAAATACAAAAAAAATCCCCAAAACTAAACTTGGGCTTTAAATTCTGGACTCTTTTTCAGTTAGCATTTTTTTTAGGCCTTATAGAAACATTGCTTCTTTCATGCGTAACAAGGTGTGATTAACTGAACACTGGACTTGCAAGGAGGGTATTCTATTGAGTTAGAGGATTAGGAGGGATTAGTAAGTCTATACTTATTGTGTTCATCATCTCTATTGATCCGTACACATTGGCTCACTTGGCAAGGACAGAGTGAAGCATTCAAATGATAATTCGATTACTTCATACTTCGGTATGTAGATCAATGTTGTACATTCATGTATTAAGTAATGTCAATAATTTCTTTGTTTATATTTTGTCCATCTGTTCATTGTGAAATTAAGAAAATTGTACTGCAAACAAATGATTTGATGATGGTTTGATAAACCCATGGGTAATTGATAATGTCATCAGTTAACCCATGCTTATTTCCTTACAATGGAGGGCTGTGTCTAACTGGATTAGAAATCTCAGCTTGTACCCAGTTTCTGTAGAATGATACTGCAAATGAAGAATATAGATAAGAAATACTTGTTCAGAGAAAATTTGTCTTGACAGTTAACAGTAGACCAGTTCTCGTTATGTACATTTTAACTCTTTGGTTGCTGGGCTATTGGCAATTGGGTACAAAGTAGATTGCTATGTGAATAACCTCCCCTGGCTTAGAAAGTGTATCATGTATTGTATCATTATTATTCACTGCTGTGTCAGCGACGTACACACTACACAGTGTATTTTGGAGTCACGTACATACATGATACATGTAACGTGTATATGTCATTGTATTTCTATGAACAGTGTAACATAAGTTTCTACATGCTTCGTGGACGAATAAATGCAAATTCAATTCAATTATGATATGATTTTCTCTGAGCATCCAAATGTAACTGACAAAAGTCATGTTTTAACACATTGAGTAAGTTAAATGTCCATTCATTTGAACGTAAAAACAGTATGTTGAGAGGTGAAATAATGATTTCCCGAAGTTATATGTCATTATCTGTTAAAAAGATCGCTTTCTGTTTCAGGTAGTCATTCCTGTTAATTCCTGTTGAATCAGTGAGTCCTTGGTATGAAGGTGTTATATATTTAACATGATCAACATTAACGAGCAGTCGAGCATACACATGCATTTGCACATGTGACACACAATTGTGTGCATGCTCTGCAGGGTCGTATAAAAACATTCAGATATGACAATTCCTCACATACTGTAATGGTGGCCTCTACAGGTCTGCTGTCTAGTGTCTACAGATGATACATTGTGTGTATCAGGTTTATTTCAGTGTTCCCCTGTACATGTATCTTTTGCATTCTATATTGAAGATGATTTGATTTTGCTTTAAAGCAGAATTATACTTTTGGTCGATCAGACATTTTTTTTTTCTTCAATCTTTCACACAGTACATGTGTACCCCCCCCCCCCCCCCGACCATTTAGTAATTTCTTTTAAAAATGGGAGAGTTTCAGAGCGAGCAATTTTCAGGCCATATATGTGTATTTCAAAAATGTAATTGCAAAGAATCAAATTTTTTACCAATTTACCAAAACCATACCTTGGCTTTAATATGAATTTTCCATAGACCTCGCAACATACATGTACATGTACATGTATCTCAAGTTAGTCTTCAACAGGTTAAAAGGGTCAATTCCATTATAAAATATATTCTAACCTTGTTAATTCAAAGTAGGTTTGAAATACATGTATCACCATCAATAAGGACTGAATAACATAATAATGCACAGGTGTGGTAAATAATTTAGATGTAAAGTCTAATTTAGGGAGGGTATTTTACATTCAACCCTATGAGAAAAATTCAAAATTGAGGGTATTTTTGTGATTTGGAGAATTAAATCATCCTCAACCCCCATGTATTTGTGATCAAGGCTGCACAAGGAAATGCTGTTCATTTTGCATTGTGGGAGGAATTTGGGCCACATTTTATCGTTTGATTCTGGGAGGGCGGTATCCAAATCTCTCTTCAGCATTATAGATTTAACCACATTTAAAAAAAAATGGATATATGCGTAACAAACATCAATTAATTTTCAGCCATTCCTCAGAAAACGAATTGGCATAAATAAACTCTGTTGATGTTCTTGCTCTTGTTCTTCTAATCATCCAAAATGTAATGTGTGTCAAGCCAAGTCTGAAATTCTAGATCTCTTACGTTTACACCCAATGTTCAATGTTACTCAGTGGGTTCAGTGAAGTACAGTATGTACATGTAAGACTTTATGCCGTGAATATTCATAATCTACAAATGTGCAAATAACTGTTAAATTCCTCATCTCCTAGCAACACGCAGTATTCATGAAACAAACCTATATTCACACAAGGATAGCTACAGTCTACCTACTAAATGAAAAAAAAAGTCAATTTCGCTATTTACTTGTTAATGTTTGAAGCAGGCTGCTGGCTGCAGCATATGATGCTTGACTGATCACGCTAGTAGATGCAAAATTTGCCGTAAATTATTTCAGTTTAAAGGACGGTATAACAAATGTGCACCTAAGTACATATACAGGTATCGTATGACACAATAAACTCACAAATTTGGTTGCATACATTTTTTGTGCTTGGCATTAAAAATAACAAAGCATTGTGGTAACTGCGTGTTTCTTGGAATACTAGAGCTGCAGATGACCAAAGTGGAAAATTAATTCAATATTTCGAATTTTCAATTCAATTCAATTCATTTCAATTCATAGAAAACAACATCCTTGCAGTCAAAATTACATTAACTCATGTACACTAATGACAGTAAATGGATTAGCTTAATCCCTCTTAATCTCCCTAGGAAATCAAGCAATGCTCCATGGAAACACTTCAAACTTTCAAACTACATGTACCAGTATTTCAGTGTACTTTTTTGGCACATATTGAAAGATAATTGGGATTAAAGCCCAAGTTTAGTTTTGGGGATTTTTTTTCTTTATTTGAAAGCTTTATGCCCAAAGGTCATATCACACCAATAACAGATTCTGAATGTCTTTTTTTTTAAATTAATGAAATATCTTGAGGGGGACCCCCGAGATTTATTACTGTATTTCACATTATAGCATCCAAAGGGTTAATAAGGTGTTAAGGTTATCTGAGTAATACCTCATAAGAAAGAGCAGAGTCTGCCCTCTCAAAAGTCAAAAATCTCGGGCCCCCCCCCCCCAAGAATTTTCATTAATCAAAAAGAAAACTAAAGACATTCAGAATCTGTTTTTGGTGTGATATTACCTTTGGGCATAAAGCTTTCAAATAAAAAAAAAATCCCCAAAACTAAACTTGGGCTTTAAATTCTGGACTCTTATTCAGTTAGCGTTTTTTTTAGGCCTAATAGAGACATTGCTTCTTTTATACATGTAACAAGGTGTGATTAACTGAACACTGGACATGCAAGGAGGGTATTCTATTGAGTTAGAGGATTAGGAGGGATTAGTAAGTCTATACTTATTGTGTTCATCATCTCTATTGATCCGTACATATTGGCTCACTTGGCAAGGACAGAGTGAAGCATTCAAATGATAATTTGATTACTTCATACTTTGGTATGTAGATCAATGTTGTACATTCATGTATTAAGTAATGTCAATAATTTCTTTGTTTATATTTTGTCCATCTGTTCATTGTGAAATTAAGAAAATTGTACTGCAAACAAATGATTTGATGGTGATTTGGTAAACCCATGGGTAATAGATAATGTCGTCAGTTATCCCATGCTTATTTCCTAACAATGGAGGGCTGTGTCTAACTGGATTAGAAATCTCAGCGTGTACCCAATTTCTGTAGAATGATACTGCAAATGAAGAGTATAGATAAGAAATACTTGTTCAGAGAAAATTTGTCTTGACAGTTAACAGTAGACCAGTTCTCGTTATGTACATTTTAACTCTTTGGTTGCTGGGCTAGAATCCAGGCTTATTGGCAATTGGGTACAAAGTAGATTGCTATGTGAATAACCTCCCCTGGCTTAGAAAGTGTATCATGTATTGTATCATTATTATTCACTGCTGTGTCAGCGACGTATTTTGGAGTCACGTACATACATGATACATGTAACGTGTATATCATTGTATTTCTATGAACAGTGTAACGTAAGTTTCTACATGCTTCGTGGACGAATAAATGCAAATTCAATTCAATTCAATTATGATATGATTTTCTCTGAGCATCCAAATGTAACTGACAAAAGTCATGTTTTAACACATTGAGTAAGTAAAATGTCCATTCATTTGAAAATAAAAACAGTATGTTGAAGAGGTGTAATAATGATTTCCCGAAGTTATATGTCATTATCTGTTAAAAAGATCGCTTTCTGTTTCAGGTAGTCATTCCTGTTAATTCCTGTTGAATCAGTGAGTCCTTGGTATGAAGGTGTTATATATTTAACATGATCAACATTAACGAGCAGTCGAGCATACACATGCATTTGCACATGTGACACGCAATTGTGTGCATGCTCTGCTGGGTCGTATAAAAACATTCAGATATGACAATTCCTCACATACTGTAATGGTGGCCTCTACAGGTCTGCTGTCTAGTGTCTGCAGATGATACATTGTGTGTATCAGGTTTATTTCAGTGTTCCCCTGTACATGTATCTTTTGCATTCTATATTGAAGATGATTTGATTTTGCTTTAAAGCAGAATTATACTTTTGGTCGATCAGACAATTTTTTTTTCAATCTTTCACAAAGTACATGTGTTCTATTGTCACTAGTGGTATGCACATTACCTATGGGAAATGTTGGGTTCTCCTCTCCTACCCCCCCCCCCCCCTGACATTTAGTAATTTCTTTAAAAAATGGGAGAGTTTCAGAGCGAGCAATTTTCAGGCCACTGATATATGATCTATCAGATGTGTATTTCAAAAATGTAATTGCAAAGAATCAAATTTTTTACCAATTTACCAAAACCATACCTTGGCTTTAATATGAAGTTTGCATAGACCTCACAACATACATGTACATGTACATGTATCTCAAGTTAGTCTTCAACAGGTTAAAAGGGTCAATTCCATTATAAAATATATTCTAACCTTGTCAATTCAAAGTAGGTTTGAAATACATGTAACACCATCAATAAGGACTGAATAACATACTAATGCACAGGTCACAGGTGTGGTAAATAATTTAGATGTAAAGTCTAATTTAGGGAGGGTATTGTTACAATTGTACAGTGGTTTACATTCAACCCTGTGAGGAAAATTCAAAATTGAGGGTATTTTTGTGATTTGGAGACTTAAATCATCCTCAACCCCCGTGTATTTGTGATCAAGGCTGCACGAGCAAATGCTGTTCATTTTGCATTGTGGGAGGAATTTGGGCCACATTTTATCGTTTGATTCTGGGAGGGTGGTATCCAAATCTCTCTGCAGCACTGTGGCTCTTTAAAGCCACTCTGCATCATACTTCTGTATGGTGTCATGTCTGAAGTCACAATCAAGCTACATGTACATTATAGATTTAACCACATTTTAAAAATATGGATATACAGTATGCATAATAAACATCAATTAATTTTCAGCCATTCCTCAGAAAACGAATTGGCATACCGGTAAACTCCGTTGTTGTTCTTGCTCTTGTTCTTCTAATCATCCAAAATGTAATCTGTGTCAAGCCAAGTCTGAAATTCTAGATCTCTTACGTTTACACCCAATGTTCAGTGTTACTCAGTGGGTTCAGTGAAGTTCAGTGTGTACATGTACGACTTTATGCCGTGAATATTCATAATCTACAAAATACAAATGTGCAAATAACTGTTAAATTGCAGATATATACACATTTTTTAAAATGTAATTGTATTATTTTTTTACGTATATATTTCCTAGTTGTGTGGTGGTATAGGCATCTTGCATCACAACTGTACCCCAGAGTTCCAGGCAAATGAGGTCAGAAAGGTCAAGGTCAGTATACCAATGAATATACTAATGTAGTTAATGCTGTAAGGTGAGGTGTGATGGGCCTTTAAACTTATGATACTTAAAATGGCAGGCGGAAACGGTTGGGGGGGGGGGAGAGAACCTGCCCGATGGGGCAGTGCATTTTTGGCAATGATCGATTGAAAAAAACAACTTGCCTCCAGATTGGGCATTTGTATTTTACTGTTGGGCACAGGGTAGGAATTAATGTTTATTTTTTAAGGGCGATTTTTATTAGAGTCTTGGGGCTATTTTTGAATTTTTGGGGGCTATTTTTCTACCACTGGGGCTACTTTTTTGTTGCACATCAGCATTTGAAGAATGCAATGAACGATTGCTGATGTTTTAGCCGGTGTTTCATCCATAAAAGCAACCATTTAATTCATTTTTGTTTTAATGCCATAATAAAAAAAAAATGTGAAATTTTTCATAGCAAATCTGAGGGCGATTCTGAAGGAAATGGTCACCCCAAAGAATTGGGTTTGTGGAATTTTAAGGGGCGATTTGGGCTTTGCAAAGGGCTAAATCGCACGTCGCCCTGGGTTATTTCCTACACTGGTTGGGCACTTAAATCGAAATTTCAAGTGTCCGACTGGGCAGTAAAAAAAAGTTTTTGTGGAGGGCTGGAACTACCTCACACATTCAAGGTCTTTCAATTTTGTCATTTCCAGTTTATTTTTTTGTTCACGTTGTGCATGATTCTCTACATGTACTAGTGCAAAATTTTGGCACATCATACTTTGTGTATAAATACACGGGTTCTGTAGACTCAAGGGTGATTTTAGAACTGTACAGTATGAAATAAAATTATTTGTACCTGTAAAACAGGTTGATTTATAATGTAATAATTTTTTTTTCATTTGTCTCTCTTTCTGTATTTCTCTCTGAATAAGCCCTTTCATTCATTTAATAATAAGTTGACTTGTCCTTGTTAAAGTCAGTATATTTTTCTCATAAAAATAAAAAATTTCCCCACAAAAAAATGCTTTCATTTCTTCTAGGTTTATGAATAATTACTTGTGTGATTTTGGTAACAATTATGTCTTGATCATCAAAGGCCTTTGTGATCTTTTTTCCCTTTTTTTTTATTACTGGAGCATTTTTAGTGAAGTGCACATTACTGCACAAAGTTTTTTCATTGGTAATATCGGTAATATGAATTTTGAAGGCTTGATGATGACTGCTTTTCAATTTTGTTGTCTGTTTCTTCTTGGTGAACAGAAATATGAACAAGGTTTCATCCTGGATCCTGTTGTGCTTGGGCCCAACGACACTGTGGGAGATGTCTTTGAATCAAAGGCCAAGCATGGATTTTCAGGTTTGTTATTTTTGTTTAGAATTCACACATTGTCGGTTGTCCAGCTGAAGGGCCCTAGCATATGTTCCCTGCAAAAGGGCCCTAACACTAAATTGTCTCTAACTTGAAAACCATTGGTGCTTTTCACATGAAATCAAAGTAGTGTGATAATTTAGATCCTTCTTTCAGTCTTTCAGGTGAAAATATCAAATAAGGCAATATTTCTCAAATTAGAGAAAAATTAATGTGAAGGCCCTTCTGCCAGGAACATATGCTAGGGTCCTTCTGCCGGAGAGTCATCTGTGTCATGCATGCTGTTAAGATTTACTTAAGGGTATACATTAACTTTTTCCAATGGATAAGAGAAATGTGAGGACAGGAAAAATATAAAATTGTCATTTGATTTATTATTATTAAATCTCTAGCAAAGGAGCTCCTTACCAAGGACTGCTTGTTGCCCTGCTATTTTCCTGTAAATGAATTTCAAAAATGTATTTGTAAACATCAAAATTAAGCTGGACCCTTTTCATTTTTGCTCTGGTTAAGTAATTCATATTGCATGCATATATTTGGTCATATTTTATTTCATCATTTTATTTTACTTTCAGGTATTTTGTCCTGTATTAGTTTTGACTCTCACGGTATGGTACGCTTTCCCTGGAGATCCATTATAGTGAAATTATGATTAAATGTTTTCCTTGTGGGTGTAAATTATAATGAGTCTATGTATGTTATATAAATTCCACTTGATTAATTTTCAATATTCTGGTGTCTTCCTAGTTATATCTCTCTCTGACTATCTGCCGACAAGTGCAGTGTATTGATGGCAAAAATAATTACAGTAATTGTATTATCTGCTGCCGCGCTGTAACATCAAAGAGAACCAACACCCTGAAAAAATAGTGTATGCTGTCAAAATGCTTTAAAATAATTGCAACCAGGTAGAGATAGCTCATCTGTGGCCGTCAGATCTTTGTAGATAATGTCTGTGAGTCTATAACTTTTTGATAAATGGTACTGTTTCCTGACTTCAGATCTTATCTATGCAAGTTTATACGTATTCATAAAATTTTATTTAATCATTTTTTGCAGCAATACTGCAAATGTCAAACCTAATTATAGGCTGGCCTACCCAATTAAATGTATATATAATTTGTAGTAGTACACTGTATACCTTCTATATACTGGCAATTGACACTGTTATCTGATTACAATTATTTGATAAACACACTTGTGAAATAAATTACAATTTGGAAGTGTTTATCAAATCATATTTTCCTAAAATCCAGGAAATGATTTGTTAGAGTAAGCTTGGTGCAAGACCCAATGAGTGTGGGTTACCAACGTCTTCCACACGCCGGCATGTTCACATGTTCTGTGATAGATCGATTTTGTGTTTTATTTTCAGAAAATAACAGAGCCTGTGATTCTTTTGGTAGCATAAATCAGGTTGACTTGGGTGCCAGGACATAAGTGAATCTTTTTTTTTATCAAACCAAAATTTGTTTTTGATACTTGTAGCAAAGTGTTTTGTAAGAATCCATTAATGTGCGGTCTGCGTGAATCAGTGATTCCTGCACGACCTAACCCACTTGAATCCAGCAGAGATCAAGTTGAGGCCGGTCTCAAGGCCAAATTTTGCCGGCCTTGGCCTTGGACCGAGTTTTGTGTACAAAGTCTATGTGAAAAATATTTTTTTAGTGGCCTCGTGACTTGGAACAGATAGCCTCGACTCCATCCCTGGAATCAAGTTTGATCCAGGCACTTGGAGACAAATTTCTATCTCAGTAGGTGAAAGATTAATTATGACCACGAACTTAGGGTTAAGTTAACTATCAATATTGGTGATATTTGAATACATTTTTAAAGATTGGTTTTAAGATTTTGCAAGTCCATCCCTTCCTTTTATTATCATTAGCAAACGGTACAAAATGGTGTGTTGAAAGTGTGAGATCCATACGTCATGAACTTGTTGTTTTATGAGAAAAACTAATAAGATATGCTACCAGAATATTGTTCTTTCCATGAGTTTAAATTTAGCTCAAATTGCAGAACATGGTTATGCGTACATTTGCATAGCGCAGCAATCAGTGGGTGGTCAAGTGGTGAAGTCTGCGTGACCTTCGGCTAGCGGCCATTTGACAAATCTGGAACGGAACGTGTCCATCACTTTGCAAATCTTGACGTTTAACCATCCAGACTTTCACCAAAACTATGTATTCTACCCAAAGGTTCCATGATACATGTAGGTGTTTATTTATAGTAATCTTCACATTGAAAACAATTTGAGCTGATTTCATTGATTGTGGCATTTCCTGGCGTGCAAATCCTGAACCCTATTTTTAAATGGCATTTAATGAAATGAAATTGAAATGTTTTCGTGATGAAAATGAAACTGGGCAAATCTATTCATAGTGATATCTCTTTCAAAAGATTGCGCCTGCGGCTGAGTAATCAATATTTTTAAACATTTATTTGATTGCTTTTGTAAATTGTACCTATCATTTCCTCGCAGGAGAAGAAAACGTCCTGTTTATTGATTGAGTCTATCCCGTTCTTTTATTTAGGAATACCTGCAACAGCTGATCTGCCTCATAAAATCCTTGGTATAAGCAAAAATTTGTATTTATCTGAATCTCTTTCACCTTCAGATTGTTGTGGATATTTGCGTGTTTAATCTTCATGTACATTTCTCTGCTATGAAAACCATACGTCGACCGACTAATGATACTTTAATCTAACTGGAAACTCACCAGACTTCAACATATTTGCAGTGATTGTGCTTTCACTTTCATTAAACTCGTAAAATGGGACATTGGCAATGTGTCATCTTATAACAATTCTCATTTTCAGTGTTCACATACACACATACATATACTTACACAAAAAACCCTTCATTGATTTTTCTTCCCAATTTTGTTTTATTGCTGTGGTTTGTGTGGAATTACCCTTCTAAACGTTTGTGGTCTTTAAATTAACTAACCTCTATCTTTTCAATTGGGAAATTCAGATCAACAGGTGTATGATGATCCATTTTTCTTCAATCCTGGGCATGAATTGAATTGCTATGCTTATT
>JZLH01S0212251.1:41941-52016 GCA_001188425.1 Eucidaris tribuloides
TACTACTACTACTACTACTACTACTACTACTACTACTACTACTACTACTACTACTACTACTAAATTTATAAAGCGCAAAAACTATTCAAATATACTCTAATGCGCTGCTAGAGCTCCTGATGTGCTTGGTCCAATTACTTCGGTAATTACATGAATAATGATACACATACATATTATGCAATTTTTGAACATATTCTGATGCACATTGAAAATCATAATAATCATTTAATCATACAAATAACAAAGTCTTAAGTGACAGCAACGAATCATAATGATGAAGTAAGACATTCATAAAAGATTTCGTTCATTCTTGCTGCGAAGAATAGACTTAACACCTGCAAAGTTTTTATTGTACGCAATTTAATAAAGACATACAAACACACACAATACAGTTCCTGAAACGTGCTGTTGTAAACAAAGAGATCAATTTTGTGTTTCACTTACCATGATTCCTTCGACAAAATCTCACATTTATCAGTTCTCAAAAGAAATTATTCTCTGAACGTCTTTTGAAATACATGTAAACTGAATACAGGTTTTCCGTCTTCTTTATGACACTTCCCGATGGCGTATGGTTAGGAATTTGGGGCATCAAAACAAACATTATTTGGCTTGCTGCTAACATGGGCACATCTGTGCTTGGCGGCTATTTCCTCCTTTTTTGGGGAAGAAAAACAGAAGCCGTTTGCGTCGTGTAAAAGTAATATTTCTATTTATGTTTCGTAAAATGAGCTCGAAAAGCAGAGGTCAAAATATCAAATACTGACGGGCAGTAAAAATTTGTGATGGTAGTATTGAATGAATGTTGGGAGATAATGTCCATATTTACATCACAAACGACTTCCCTGGACAAAAGATTGCTTTCTTGAAAACGTTTAGTTTTGTACAAAATGGGATGTGTATAGCCTACACGTAAAAGCGATTGCGTGTGTTTATCGTAGTGTAACCACCAGGGCCCAGGCGCGGTTCTACGGCGGCGGGGGGGGGGTGGCTTTGGGGGCTTGAGTCCCCCCTAAAAAAACCTATATTTTCAAAGGCACAATAGGTTCAAATAGAAATTCATTTTCCCACTTCTTAATGTGGGATAGTAATGTATTGGGGCATCAAAGTTAATACATTTCAATTGGAAGCTAAAACCCCAATACTTTTGGTAATTTTATTTTCAGCATACCTTACAAATCAAGTAAATCCGGTTACTAGCAGTGGGTGCCATGCATACAAGCGTCTTATGCAGAAATTTTATTTCAGTTTCTCAGACTCAGAGAGGAAAAAAACAGCATACTTAATTTTTGATGCCTTAAATTATTCCTGATTCAAAGAGTCAGTCAGTAGGAACAGTTTCACGAAATCTACAATTAGTCCTCGAGATAGATAAAGAGTTGGAATATTAGGACTTCTAGGCGATTAGTGCCTCTGGCCTATCTTATTCGAATGAATGATATCAATGATGACTTAAGCATCATGTATACTTTGGGTAAATTAAGCATGTTTGTGATTGTAATAGTAATGTGTCATCCTGACTAGCAAAATATTGTATATTTGTAAGTACTATTGTGTCGAGACGAGTTGAGCTAAAGGTGGGGATTTCAGAGTTGGATCGCTTGATAAAAGAAAAAGCACTTTTTTTAAAAAAAAGAATGGGGTTTTTTTCAACATTAGAATTTAATATGTAAATGCAACTTACTAAATATGGGTCATAACAGCTGTAGATGAACTTTTGCTTGCAAGGAATTTGCACCAGGTTTATTTTCACTTTGTAGTGCTATATGGTTGCCTGATTGACTTTCTCACATTGTTTGCAGCTTGTTGAAGTTGTGAAAATACAACATTGCCATGTATTCAAAATAAAAGTCCGTCGTAGTGCATGTGTGGTGACATGTAAATGTATTCCAGACACTTAGCCTGTAGTATTGACTTCTTACAAGTTCAGTGGTCTCCATCCAACCAATCCTTCTTTCTGAGGCACACACATCTGCCATCACACAAGCAGCTAGACCCAATTCGCTCTACTAAATCATCCGTAACTATCATTAGCATCTGGCATAGAGAGTACGATTTGTAATTGAAAATTGTTTGGAGTGGAAAATCACTGATGTACTCGATATCCTCCAAGACAATGCTTGTGAAACGCTCCTTTCCTGTTGTAAATGCAAAATGTCAGTGAGCAATATGTTTTAAAACTCAAAGAAAAAGACATCTCAATTGTTCCATGGGTGGGCATCAGGCGGATGACAAGGGAAGCGAGTGTTAATTTTTACACTGACCGATGATATCTGGCAGAAAAAAAAAACTAGAAAAATTAGGAAAATATGCATAGAATATTTTAAAAGTATACATTATAAGTAACACAAAGGTAAGTAATCTCTAAATCCAATATTTTGAGGATTTTGGTAAAGAGCAAAAGATAAATTATCCCTAATCTTGGATATACATGTAGCATACATACATTAGCCGATTTGTTAGCATTTCTTCATCACAATTTCTTTTTTTTTGGTGGAGAGTGAGAGGAGGGGTGTAAAAATGATCATAGTTATTAAAAAGGGGGAAACATCAGATATGTCAAGTGATATTTTACTTAAGCAGCAACCAAATAAAAGTTTAGACAGTTCAAAAATTATGTAGCGCGAGCATTTCAGGGAGCAATTTCATAGGAATTGTGTTTTTTTGTTTTTGTATTTTCCTGTTCAGGTAGTTGAGTGAGAGTTGACATCAACCTAATGTAAGAACATATGGGCTTTTGCAAGGAAGATCGTTCATCAGGAGTACTCAGGGGGCCTCGCAAGGGCCAAGAAGAAGTGAGCTGTTGTCAGCGAAATGCCGGGTGGACATATTTCGTTGTGTATAAAAATAAATCATCTACACACACAAAATTACTGCTCTTTTAATTATATTTCTACTTCTGTGTCAAAAAAATTGTTAAACATTGGTGTGGTGGTGTGGTAAAATTAATGATTGAGTTGTGGTGATAGTGTAGTAAATGACTCGTCACCCGAAATCATACGCTGATCTGGATACAAAAGTTCAACACACTCAATAGAAGAAAAGTGCAAACATCATAATATACGATATGCAAGTAGGTGTAGCATCAAATAAGAGGCATAACAAAGTTCGTTTTCAAAAAACTCTCAAGTTCAGCACGACATTCAATTATTCGAAAAATGGTTTTAATATATGTTTTCACCAAAGATTTTTTTTGTAATGTTTATGTTTTCACGAGAGATGCTGTAGCTATTATCAGGTTTAATCGTGACAGGTCACAAATTTGTTTGGAGAGTGTATATATTTGTGTAGAGACTGTACAGTTATCTAGGCACGGAAAGTGTAAATCTCAACAAGTAAAGTATTATCTTGGCTAGTTGTCGTTGTAGTACATTGTGTTAGCGCGAGTGTGCGGAGTGATAATGGGCGGTGGTTTGGTTGTGTTTGGGGTAGGCGGCCTTACGAGCGTATGAGGCACTTCGAGCAAAGTATTATTGGCGCTCGTCACATTGGCTGTGGACGCAGTCAACTATGTATTTTTGTAGTATCGTGTGGTGTGGCCAGTGTGGTCTGTGTGTCTGTGTGTCAGTGTTTGGGTGTGTGTGTGTGTGTAGTTGTGTAGTCGTAGCACTGTCTGAGTTGATTGGTTAGTAGGTGTGGTCTGCTGTGTGACAAAGTGTCTGTGTGTGCTGTTATGTGCTGTTAGCGTGTGCAAGGGCCGCCAAATCCAGGGCGAGCAACGGTGACATGTCCCCCCACCCCCCATGATTTTTGAAGGTGGGGACACAATATCAAATGTTCCGCCCCCCGGCTTCCACCCCCTTTTTCATCCGAATTTAACCATACGGTGTGGCATGAAGTCTGTGAATTGCTGGTTTGGGCTAGTGACTCTGGTTTTCAAGGTAAATAAAAAAATTTGGCAGTGAACAATATTTTGTTTGGGTGGGTCACATACATTCAATTCGCGCACGAGCCCAACTCCCACGCCCCCTATCAGCACTTAGCCACGTTTCAAACACAAACACACCACACCGGTGCTGATTTTTGGCCGCGAAAATATTATACTCCTCGCAAGCCGACATACACACCACATATCCAGCCCCCCGCCCCCCCCCCCACAGCCAAGTAAAAAAAAATTGTTCCCGGGTCCTAGCTTTGTCAGACAGTTGTCTGTGCGAGACTAGTAACATATATGTCATAGTAACAACACAAATTGACTAGGCAGGTTCCCTGCGTGTGATGTCTCCACCCAACATCTTGAAAACTGAAATTGCCACAACCCTTGCACTGGTGTGTGGGTCGAGTGCGTGTTCCGAGGTGCGTTTGTCATGCGCCAAAACCCGTAACACAGTATACTACACCACCTGAAAACACAATAGACAACATAGTACTAGTCTTGTCACCGCAAAAGTTGGGCTTATTTTTGATGCGCAATATAAGCGTGAGTCAAACAAAAAAAAATCAATCATTGAGTAAGCTACCCTTCAACGGACTGACTGAAAATAACATACTAAAACTAAATCCTGAACGGCACAACCCGAAAAATAGCCCAGTGATAAGGAGGGAAAACATGGTTGCATCATGTAACACATGGTGTCTCCCACATTTCCAACGTGAAACAATCCACTTTGTCATCCCTCGAAAACCATATTTTACATTTGTTTATACACCTATCCTGGCCCCGGGAGGGCATAAATAGCCGCCACGACCCTACCCCGCTCCCGACAAAAGTTGCCCGACCATCGCACGCGCCGCTGACGCACAGAACTTTTTTGACCGCCGCGCAGTCGCTCCCGCTGAACTTTTTACTTTCAAGGTCTTGCGGGCGATCTTTTGAGAACCACGAAATTCGACGCGAGACGAAGCCCTATGACCCAAGCGACGTACTCGCCCTTCTCGAGGTTCACCCACGTCGACGCACAAATTTTTTGTAGGCTTGCAGTGTCACAGCTGACAAACAAACAGCATCCACACCAAGAACCAGCGCTCCGCAAACGCCAATACAAAAACGCTCAAAACATCGAAAAATCATGATGTTATTTCCAATGGCAACATTGTGTTAATTCAGCCCAGAAGTGTCCATTAATCCGTCCATGATTATTTTTGGCTTTTTACTAAGAGATTTGAAATTAACCAATTTTGATGCTGTTTATGCCATCGCAGAATATAGTCTCGGAGCAAATTTTCATCAGAAACAAAAAAACAAAGAAATACAAGAAATCTCCATAGAACAATAAACCAGACATAAGAAATAAATTCTGAATTCGCAGACCCACATTTTTTTGATACGCATAATCAGTTAGAAGATGTCAAAAAAGAATACTCGTATCAGCGCCCCCGCGGCAAAAAAAAATGGCAGTATCGTTGAGCTGTTCGAAAGTGAGTTATGGGCAAAAATATGTTATCATAAAATCTTGATCAATATCTAATTACTAACATCTACTTAAAAAAATAGAAGAATAAATTATTGCTCAAAAATCTAACCCGACTGTACAGTCTTGAGAATTAGCACAATTATAATCCACAGCATCCTAATGCACGTGCAACATTTACTACTACCCGCGCAGCGGAGCGATCGCGCCTTATCCCGCGACACTGAGATCTGAAGAGGGGGGGGGGCCAAAACCCTTAGACCCCTCCCCCCCCACCCCGGGCTATACAATCTTCAAAACAAAAGCCTGCTAATTAAGCTCTAAATGTTTCAGCAACCAAAGTGATATTTTTGAGAATTAAACAAAATCAACATAACCTACAGTGTATGTAAAAATGACACAACACACTACAGAAACCTAAGCCTAGGCAATCTTTGCTCCAGAAAAAAAGAATTCTATGGCACTCAAAGGTTTCTTCTTATGTACAGTTAGGACTCCATACTTATTATTAGAGTGTTGGCAATTTCTTTTGCGTCCTTATATTACAAATTTAAATTATACACACTATATTAAGTTGGATACGATTAGACATACAATATTATTCCTAAGAGCAATATCACCATAAAGATATGCAAAATAGTAAAATATGTCATAAGATTGCGAGTTAACAGTGTGATAAACATACATTTATGAGAGAAACAGACCTAGAGCACGTATATTCTCCCGGTGCACCATACGAATAATCGTAACTATCCGTCGTTCAAGAGATCAGCAGAATTTGTAAGTGACCGTGTCTAGAATGCTCTAAGCCACTTTGAAAAATTATCAAATGAGTACGCTATGCGTGAACTATTGTTTTTTCTTTTTGTCACCCAAAGTTTCTACTCTTAGAAAATCTTTACAAAACTATCCGTGTCATAAGATGAATATCCATCATACGTTGATGGCATAATATGGATTCCACACTTAAAGGCACACAGGTTCCTCCTCGTCTGATACCTAATTATGACGACAGCAGAAAACACACACTATAGACTCTACAACGAGGAACAACTGTTTTAATATTCCACAGCCATCAAAAAAGGATCAACAATGTGATGAATGACCACTTATGTGTTAAGTAGTTCATAATTGATTGTCACTATGCCATTGCTTGAGCCGATTAAACACCCCTTATGAAAATAGATTTTAATTCCAATCCTAATACTTAAGCCTGTAAATCTATCAACACCTAAACACTGTTAGTAATTATATCATAAGCGACAGTAAAAACCATGTCCACAACCAATGTATTACCCACGAACGGTTGTGAAATGTTGCACAATTTTGTGAATAATTAATCCGGTTACAAACTCGGCTATCTGCAATCCCTCTCGTTATAAGAACACTGGATAACACGTGTAAAATCTTCATAATGTTCAAGTTATAAAAGTAAAACTCTCTGGTCCCACTTTCGATATCTTAGATTTCCTATTGTATTGTATTGTTTTTGAAATCCTGATACCTCGAAGAAATTTCGTTTTAGAAGAAACAACATTTTAGTGAGCGTCCCCAAGGACTTCTTTATACCACCGAGAGTAACAGCTGGTATAACAAATTTCGTTACAGGCTATAAAATATGTTAAATCTCTCGTCCACAATGTCTTGGAATTTCGCCCCTTTGTAGCTCTATTGTTTTTTTGGGCCCAAACCCCCCCGCCATCCCGAATACCAAATAAACTTATTTGTCATAAACGCAAACAATTTCATGGGTCGCCAAGAACCTTCTTTAATACAGGATGAGTGCATTGTACTTTCTATTGCATTGGGTTTTTAATGCCTAAGATTTCCGTCCCCCCAGTACACGGTGGAGAGCATCCGAGGCATAGGTTCTCGCCGTTGTCCGTCTTCCAATTCCGTCCATCTTAGCACCGATCCGTTACGCCGTTCTCGTACCCCTACAGAGGCATGGGATTACTCCTTTTCCTTTTGGTCATGCACCCGACGAGGCGATAATATAAGACAGATTCTTCATCGCAGGTTTTCGATGCAACTAAGGAACCAAATTAATGTGTGTAAGCAGAGGCAACACCGATACTGATTAGAAGTTTTGGGGTTGACAGGGTTAAAGTCACCTAGGGCTAATGCATGTCTAGATACTCTTGGGCCCTAGTGCTTTCTCAGATTTTGCATTGTAGACTTGCGTGAAAGTATGTGAAGTATGTATTATGAAGCTAATGAAACAAGCAATGAGAGCTAATTGAGACTTTGGGGTTTGAAAGGTCAAAGGTCAAGCGTACAGGCCTAAACGATCTAATTTGGGCTCATTACTGTCCCGATAACTTAAGAATAGAGCTTTCGGATATTTTATGTAACTCGGGTGAGAATATCATCATAAAGGCAAAATGAACCGTGATTAGACTTTGAGAGGGGTTGAAAGGTACCAAAAGTCAAGCGTCAACATGGCCTGAAATAATGTAAGTGCGGGTGTATTGGGCTTGCGTTACCACGAAATAAACTTGAGAACGGCTTTCAGTTATTCGTGTAACTTGAGGGATGAAATATGTAAATTATGGGGCACTGAGCTGAACGATGAGATTTCAGAGTTGAAACGTCAAGAGGTCACATGGCCCCAAACTACATGAACATTTTGGAATGGGACCGGGTGCGGAGGCATACCCTGCATTCGGCCATGCGCGCAGCCGAGATTGCTTACTATTTTAATAGCAGTATTGCAAAAGTAAAATTAATTAGGGAATGTTCTTCTTTATGGCCAATGACATCAAAAAAATAGAAGGGGCATTTAAGACCAGTGTGATGCCTTTTTGCGTCGTCATATGGATATAAATCCAAGGAATAAACATGTCACACGTGACACGTTCGCCGACTAAATCACCGTAAAAAGAGAACGTGTTATATGGTAGGGAATATGTCCCAGGTTAGTAGTGAAATTACACCACATTTTTTCCGACGGTTTCCTATAAAATCCAGGTGTGTATGTCCTCAGTTGCGGAAGATGTGTAAAGTTGAGATAGGTCGCACGATTAGCAATGTATATCAATTGCAACACTTTGGGGACTACATTTTCCTAACCATCTATGTCCAATGTATCCTTATAACCTGCAGTGGGATATTGTAGGCAAAGTTGGATACAACGTGGTTACAGCGCGGTCCCTAGGAGAAGACAAACTCATTTAGGGGGGCTACGGGGGGGGGGGGGCTTGAGGAACAGTGCGAGGGAGCAAAGCGACTGAAGAAGAGGAGGGTGTTGGGGGCCACGGTAGAATGAAATGCGCGGATAGAAATGACGTGGCTTTATGGTTAATAAATTTTGACATGGTATGACATGTATTAGACTATAATGAAGATTAATTGGCGATTATTTTCAAAAAAGATTAACGGAAGTATGTGAAAAATTGTAATTGGGCAGTGGATAGCTTGCGAGGAGCGAAAAACCTCCGAACGGGGGGGGGGGGCGGGGGGGGGGGGGGGCTTGGGATAAACCGCCCCCTCCAACGTAGGAATTTCTTTGAAAAAACGCATAGAAAAGATGGTTTCTATAGGCATGATAAGTAAATATATTGCCCCGCAAAGGTAATTTTATCAAAGATTAGGGATTGGGAAATTATACTTGCGAAGGAAAAAAAGTGAAGGCGAACCAAGCCGGGGGGGGGTGTTCCCCCACCCCCGCACTCACGGTATAGGAACTTTTTGAAAATACGAGTAGAAAATGAACGCGTGATTCTAGGCATGAATATACCGATTTTAAAGTATATTTCATGATGATTGTAGGGATTGTTGTCAGGTTCCTCAAAACGTACAGAAGTATGTCAAAAAGTGTAATGGGTAATCATACTTGCGAGAGAGCGAAGGCGACCGAGCGGCGAAGGGTGTGGTGATGTGGCATATACCCCCTCACCCGGTAGCGAACTGTTTGAAATAGGCGCATAGAAAAGTCAGTGATATGGGCATGTAAATATATGCGTAGGGGAGGCAGGGAACTCAGTTTGAAACACAAAGATGTCCTTTTGAAAAAGGAACGTGATTTCTAGCATGGCACCTAGGAACGGCGCACTAAGGGGGTAGATACGCACCCCCTCCCACGCAGCAAAAAGTTTTTAAAATACGCATAGAAAAGACGTGATTCTCAGACATGGTAAATACCGTATCAGGATTTCAAAAAGATATACGGCCTATACAGCAAGTACGTGGAAAAACTGCTGGTGTGAGTAAGTCATAGCTGCAAGGGAGCGAAGCGACCGAGCGGGAGAAAGTGGGTTGTAGACTGTAAGTTAGAATGTTTTTCGTAGCAAAGACATGTTTCTAAAGCACAGTAAATACATATTTCAAAGGTATATAAAAGTGGTATGATCGGATTAATTGTCAGGATTCAAGAAGATGATAGCAGTAAGTAGGCCTCTGTGAAAAAAAATGTAAAGTTGGGTAGTCGAGGGAGCGAAAGCGAGCCGAAGAGCGAAGGGTAGGCTAACTTTTTGGAAATAATGTATTTACAGAAGAAGGACGTTTTTCCCTGGCAAGTCATGATGTAAAAGGATACAGTAATGGTAGCACATTCTTATAACTCTTCTAATCAATATTTAAGTAAATTTTATTTTGTTTTTCTTGTGCCTAGACGCGAGCTTCGAAATGTTATTATTAATAGGTTTTCATTGTAAAACAATGTTTTTGGTCCGGTTTTTTCATTTGCGTGGGGCGGGGGGGGGGCTTTGGAGGCATTTTTTTAG
>JZLH01S0212284.1:0-10312 GCA_001188425.1 Eucidaris tribuloides
GGGGGGGGGCAACTGCCCCCTCTGACCCCCCCGCTTCCGGCGCCCTTGGTGGCGGCAGCATTGCGACCCAATTTTGCGTTTGATGAAAACAAGAAAACGCGATTTCCAGTTAAATCGCGCTATACCATCGCCATGGATCATGCAGACGTGGACAGCATGATCTTAAAGACTCGTGGAAGATGGGAGGTGGGGTGCCATCCATGTTATATCCATGTTCAGAGATATGCAGTCAGGTTTTGCTTCTCCTAGTCCTAATACATTGATCTTATCTCCAGGGGCGTCGATCCCTTTTTTGGAGGGGGGGGGGTGGCGCAAAAGTATATTTGTTGACTGCCATACTTGACCTTATCGCCAGCAAAGTAATAAAAAAGTAAAAAAAAAATAGCGCGCAAAATTTGTGCATGTTTAGAAGCATTTTTATGTTAATTTGAAATAGTTTTATAGTGCTTTGCATTACTTTGTAAATGTATCCTTGTAGTGCGTTTTATGAATGTTTCAAGATGACAGTAGTTTAAAGGCAGTGGATCTCATTTGCAAACATCCCCGCAGACCAGGAAAAGATAACCCATGCCCTTAGACTATTGATGAAGGGCATGTCTGTGAAATCTGGGGGTCAATGATTGCCTAGAATTTGAAATGCAAAAGACAAACAAAAGCCGTTTAGTGTATGTTCTATGGTGAGATGTTTTTCTCGTGAGAAAAAAAAAATCAAATCTGAGTCTAACGGTCACTATAATTCCACTAAAACTGAGTTTCTAGCTCCTATATTTTGCTGGAGGTTCCCAGGTGGCATTTTCTTCTAAATGCCATTGTATTTACACGATGTTAATTTTTAGGCACGCAAAAGAGATCTCCTGCCTTTAAATTAATGTTTTGTTAATATGTTTTCAAGTTGACAGTAGGTTAAATTAATATGTTTTGTTAATATGTTTTCAAGTTGACAGTAGGTTGAATTAATATGTTTTGATTCCCAATGTTTTCATTGGAGGCGACTCCACCCCCCCCCCCCCCCGAATCGACGCCCCTGTTTATCGCAGTTGCGTAATAATGATACTAGACAATCGTAACGGTGTACCGTTAATGAAATGACTGGTCGCAGATGGCGCTATTTCAGGCTCCTGTGAGCTAGGGGGGCTGAGGGGGTTTACACCCCCAACGTTATTGTAAGGGGCACATTTTCCCTATACAGTGTAGAAAAAAACCTGAAATATGGGGAATGTTCCATAATTTAGAACCTTGGAAGCTGGAGTGTTACAAAAATGCACCATGACTGAAAGGCTCTGCATAGATAATTTACGTTGCCGAACAGCAAACCTTCGCAATCTTCATTTTCGTTTTGCGTGAAATAAAAGGCATCGAATAATAATGTTTTCAGTTTAAAAAACTAAGCTACATGATTCCCCGTTCTACCAGTGTCTCTAATGAGGTCTAAAAATGAAGCCCTGAAAAATTTGCAGTTCAAAACGATCATTAAGTTCTTTTAAAAGTGAAAATCATTGAGCGACCTTTCCCGTTTTCCTCCATAGACTGCTGTGAAGCAGAATTTTCATCAGCTGAGAATAATTCATGTGCCGATATTTATCTCTACATATTTTACGAGTGACAGCATAAATGTCTAAAGTTTTGTGTTCTAGGGTGTTTATTTTTTCATCCAGTCAGATCATGTCAGATAGCAAAGTTTGACATTTTTTAAATGGGGCTTTCACAATGTTATATAGTGTCTTTAAGGTAACATGGTTAAATTGAACGATTAATATCACTGATAATTATACTTCCTACACGGCACAAACATTTTGTTACCCCCCCCCATTTTTTTTCAAAATTGATTAAATTCACACTCTCGTCCTAAAGATGCAATATCATACATTTGCCTATTGTCGCAACTTTACGACAAGTCTGAGTTCAAAAGATTCCAGATTTCTTCCAATTTGAATTTGAAATCTACCCATTTCATCTTGTCTTGATGACTGACGTAAATATTCAATTAATTAATTTGATCCGTTTTTCTTTTTATCGAAATAATTAAACGTTGTACGTCGGCGATATCGCGGTGAGATGGTGGCGGAGAAACAAACTTTTTTTTCCTGTATCGTGATATTTAGATGATGTATACGACGGTATTTACACTCAAGCCGCCAAACTTACACATCACGCACATACACCCTCTCCTTTCATCCTTCCTATCATTCATCGTGACATACACCTTGTCAATCACACTTGGAAACCACAAGTTCATCCATCGAATCTTTTTTAATTCTATTCATGACACCACGTTTGTCCAAGGTCGACACATCAAATGATGGTATATAGCCCCTGGGCTAGGGTGAAATTCTACCAAATTTCTCAACACGCAACATCGCGAAAACATATCAAGGTCGGAAGACTATGTTCGTTGGTTCGCAAGGAAATTGAATTAGAAGACATAGTCTCTAAATTCGTCAGAATGAAAGGCCTATTTTTTTCTTTCTTTCGCGGCTTATTCTTGGCATGTGCAGCCACATCAACATACATACATCATGAAAGGAATGGAATATGTGGTATTGTAAACTTTTACTCAGCCCCTCATAAAACATTGAAAGAGAAAAATTAATATCAAATTTAATATCCAAAGAAATATTGACGTAAAATTGCTTATGATGTGAGGTCTGCTGCATTTTTCTTCTTGTAATCACACTTATTTCATTCCCCCATATTTAGACAAATTTAAATTTTGATTAATTATATCAATTACAAATCTAGGAAATAATTATTATCATTTCTAATCCAAGTTAAGTATTACTCTCACATAGATTCTGCTTCCTTATATATCTTTTGAATATCAAAATGTCTTGAATCATAATCAATGTCATATACTGTATTATAATTATTCTGAATTATTGAAAATGTGTACATAATATCAAACTATATTAAACAGAGAATAAAACAAACATAAAACATTATTGCAATTGTACTAAGAACGTCAATATTTTTTATAATGTATCATTTATTGTTTTGTATCATTTTTATTGAATGATGAACTTGAAATGTTTAAGTTTTATATTGTTATTGACAGAATGTAAAATCTTAGTGATATGATTATTGACTTGATTTGTAATTTTTGTTAATTTCGATATGTAAAAAAAATGCAGAAATAAAACCAAATTGAACTGAACTGAAAATTCAAATTAATAAAGCGCAGCAGGGATATTTTCTTTGTTGCTTACTGAACTTAGCAAAATCTTAAGACACGTTTGATGCTTCATGATGTTGTGTTGCTCGGTATATTTAGTCATAGCAGGTGATATTAATCATCAAAACATATTTAAAGATAGTAATGTCACGATCAGAGATGCTAGATTGATGAGTCGAGAGCTCTTGCAAAGATCTCAAGATTTGACGGATGGGCATGGTTGTGTATACTGCTTGACACCTAAACTAAACGTTTCTCAAGGGCGTACGCAAGGGATACACTGGGTGCACGAGCAACGAAATTTGCACCCCTTTTGTGATATATTTGTTCTGATTTTTAAAGCTTTAGTTGCGCACCTTTCCATGCCAAAACCAGCCTACGCCCTTGTTTCTCTCACCAGTTCAACTGCTTTTAACCTCATTTATCGCAAAAATCCAGGTTTCGTATATAGTGTAAGAAAAGGTGACTCAGTAATGCCGTTTAACCAAGAATGACTTCATTTATTGGAAAAGCTTCTTTATTTCCTTAGAATGTTCTGTGGACTGAAATTTTTAAAAGTTCAGGAAGATTTTGTGATACGAATGAATAACCCAATATTTACCCTTGATCTATATTGGCATGCACTTAAATGCAGCATCATATTAATGAAACAGAACATGGTTATCTTTATGTTTGAAAACAGTTGATCTTAAAATCATGTTGTTCGGCAAATACACAATCTTATATTTAAAGTGATAGGCTAACATTGTGGAGCTTCAAATTAAAAAATTGTCAAATCTGAACTACATAGTAGTGTTCATATGGCCAAATAAACACCCTAGAATAAAAAAGTTTGGAAAGTTACACTGCCAATGGCAAGTTATGCATGACTAAACGATTAAAACTCGGGGCGAGTTTAAATAGCCTAGGTGTACACACAGTAAGTTTATGGGAGAAAATGGGCAGGTGAATCCGATATACGATTTTACTTTTTTAAAGCACTAAATAATCATTTTGAAATACAATTTTTTTTTTTCAGGGCGTCATTTCTAGACCTTATCGAAGACAATGGTAGCATGAGGAATCATGTAGCACAGATTTGTTTAACTGTGGTAAATGTTAGCCAATACCTTTAACCAAATTTGCTCGAAATTTCGATGTTGGGTTTCTAAAAATGTTTTGTATTCATTGAATTCACATTAGTGTCTGGGAAACCGTCCACTTTAAGTTTGTAATCTCTTACAATGTGTATTTCTGATAATTTCCTTGGAATAAAGACAAAATGGGGCAGCTTGACCGCGTCACATCGCGGTCGACAGGTATGCCTCCGCTCTTTGACTTTTCAACTCCGAAACCTAATCAGTTCACAGTGTTGAATTATATTATTTCACAGCCGCATGTCTATGTGATCATGCGGCTGTGAAATTTGAGGCACTATTGTGGTTCATCCTGACTTTTCCTGATTGTTGTTTGGTTTTATTTGTCTACTCCTCACTCGCACATTATTTTCTCTTGAATTACTGGATCAATCGAATGCCTTTTGGTTTTTCTTTTGTTATTGTTTTCGTTTTGTTTCTTGTGTGTTTATGATCTATTTTGCTTGTACTTATTCTGTGAATTTGTCTATCCGTACTCCGAATTATTCTTTTAATCCAATTATTTAGGGGCCTATACAACTTACAAGCTTGCTTTAAATAGGCCCCATTCATATTTATCTACATATATCTCTTGTCTTATTTGCTATAGACCATTATGTAATATTTTGCATCACTATATACCACTTTTGTTTATGTCAAAGTTTGACTATGATTTGATGTATTATTGTTTTGATTTTGTATGTTGTTTAACAGAAATATGAATAAATTGAAATTGAAATTGAAAATTATACAGTTGACCCAAATCTCATAAACATCACAGGTTATGGCGTTATTGAGCTCAAATCAAATAAAGATAAAGTTCATGACCTTTGACCTTACGCAGAGATAGAGTCGAGGCCGGCTTCGAGGCCAAATTTTGCCTGCCCAAGCCCTAGCCTTGGCCTCGGACCGAGTCACGTGTACAAAGTCTTTGTGGGAAAAAAATCGGAACGGTCGGCTTCGACCCCATCCCTGATCTTAATTCTGCCATTGTTGCCTCATTGTACATACCTCTACCAAGTTTCATTCAAATCAGATCAGCGGCTCGTAAGCTATAGCGGTAACGAGAACCGGTATTGGACGGACGGACGGACATCCGGACCAATAACTCGAAAACATGATACCCCCAACCGCCTCCGATGCTGGGGCATAAAAGTGAGTCTATTCTTGCAGCATTGTGAAGACGGTCGATGGTGATTATGGTCAATGAATATGTCTCATGTATATTTTCCGATCACAATATTGAAACACGTGTCCTGATTTTAAGATTGTGATTTTCAGATGGCTGTGTAAACTAATAGTCACATTTCGTGAGTCAAACTTTCAATTACGTGACTCAACATCGATGAATCTACATGGAATAAAGGAAATGTAGTTTATTATGATCGATTGCTATCTAATAGTTATAAAATGATGTGGAAACGTTTATTAAGAGGGACTGGGGTTGTAATTGAATACGATGCGAACTTTTGCGTTTAATAAACTAATATATTAAAAACACGTTTTTCTTAGTACATGTGTCGGAGAGAGTGACTGAATCAAAACACGATGACTGTCTGAGGGTTTATATCCAAGTACATTATGGAAACGATTTTTCGAAAAGTGGCAATCATATAGTCACCAATATTAGTGTAACTGTAAGTATGCCTTAAAACCGGCAACTCAGATCAACGCTACAACCCCCTCCAGTTTTTTTTTCTTGGAACGCAATGTACATCTCTCTCGGCGGATTTAATACATATCAATTATGATCATTACCGACATAAGCCACTTGAAACTAATGCAGAGGACAAATCTCAGCGCTGAACCAGCCAAAAATTGTCTATCTCTGATCAAATGATTCATGGCGATTGTCAAAAGTCATAGAGGGAAGTGCCAAACAACGGTGGAGAAAAAGTCGTGCGGGCCTGCCATTGGTGGCGTGAGTCACGGTCGCAGCAGTGTCTGACCAAGAAGGTCTCTCCGCGATGCTCGGGACGTGGGGCGTATCCAGGCTTCTTTCATAAAGGGGCGAAGGATTATGACATTTGTTTTCCAGAATGGTTACTGCAGCAGATATCCTATTTGGATGTGCGCTTGGTAAGATTTAAGATTCTGAGTACGGGATTGACGAGAACTAGAAGAGGACGAGGACGACGAGGAGGAGGATGAAAAAGAGGAGGAGGAAGAGGAGGAGAAACAAGAAGGAAAGAAGAAGAAGAAGAAGAAGAAAGAAAAAGAAAGAAGAAGAAGAAGAAGAAGAAGAAGAAGACGAAGAAGAAGAAGAAGAAGAAGAAGAAGAAAGGAGGAAAAATAAATAAGAAGAAGAGGAATAATACGGAGAAGATGAAGAATGGTGACGATGATAACAATGATAATGACAATAACGATGATATTAGGAAGGTTAACAGCAAAAAAGGGGAAGAACAGGAAAATAAGAACCAAAAAATTCGAAAACATGAATGAATTATGATGATGACATGGTGATGATCATGACTCTCGGATAATGAATGCCCTATCTACTTCTGCAAAAAAAAATGTGAAGTTTTAACTACGCGTTCACCCTGGGCATCCTGGCTTAAGCAATTCATCCATCCCAAAGTGTACGCATCCCTTTTGTAGCCATCTAGCTGTATAGTACATTCAGTTTGCCCCATAGCTGTATTTCTGACAGACATTCTCCTTTTGCCGCCTCAAAACACTATTTTAAAAGGTACGTCTTGGCAACTCGCTGGAATTTCTCAGCATTTCTATAATGGCATAATGGCATAATTTCATTATTTTTTGTTTAGATGAGGATTCCATAAATTTGGTGAAAATGAAAATGATAAGGGCTTCAGCTTGCATCTTGATGTGCACGGACGACCAGCGACGGGCATTTCCCTCTTGCCCCCTTCCCCACCCCTTACATCCAAACTACACCGCTAAGTACAACTCAGGGATGTGAAGACTACCCGTCACTTTTCGGCACGCGTCACGACTTGAAAATTGATCGAGGATTGACAGTTCATGAGACAAATGGGAAAACTTGTAACGATTTCACCGTGTCTTTTTTTGCGCTTATAAATAAGACTCATGTATTGCGTTATCCAATCATATCTGAGTGCTTTAGAGAGTAGGAGAAATAAAGGTCGCATCCGTCTGATTAGTATCACGTGTACCATGTGTTCTCTGGACATAAACACGCGAGTCGAATAGAGCTATTAGAATCAGGTTTCGTGTCTCGTTTTAATGTATGGATCTCGGTCAAAGGTGGGGAGAGGGAGAGAGAGAGAACTACATGCCACAATTTTAATAGTAAAGTCTTATGTCATCATCCAATGTTTTTAGCCATTACATAAACCAAACGATCACTTTAAGAACACAGTAAATCATCAAACAAACAAGACACTTTTATTTGGTAGCAGCAGAAGCATAGCTAGTATTTTTTAAATTAAATTAGGAATTTAAAAAAATGACCTAATCCGTAATTTTGTAGCAATACTTCAAACAAAATTTTCATTGGATGTCATGTTCATCCGGAGTTTAGTAAGAATCCGAGCCATGATTTGTGTTACATCTGTGGACTTGAAAATCGTCAAACTGGCCGTATATGAAATCAAATATTTTGATTACTCCTGTGACCGGGTGACTCAGATGCTGCGAAGCTTACATAAGTCGGGTATTTCACTCAAGGTTGCATATCATCAGGCCATTTACATAGTTTTTTTTAAATTGTTTTAATGTAATAGGTTTTACTTCCCTTAACTGAACAATTTAGTCTAAACCTAACAAAAAAGACAAGAAAAAGTAAACCAAGTTTGTCAGAGCTTTCCTTATAAAAAAACTGACTTTATCTGTCAATTAGGAGATTTTTTTGTAGGTAAAAAAATCAGTATCTCGTGAAAAATGAATTCACCGATTCATTGGTTATGCTATATACAGTGTAACCGGTGCGAGTTGGCTCAGTGGTAGAGCGTCCGCTTCTGGTCCGGAAGGTCGGGGGTTCGAGCCCCGGCCGGGTCATACCAAAGACTTTTTAAAAATGGCACCTTCTGCTTTCTAGCCAGGCGCTCGGCATTGCAGAACAGAGAAGGGTAATAATAACATTTATGTTATGCAGGGCCCGCTGGTAGAGCAGTCTTTGTGATTTAAGTGACTACCCTGGGTAAATAAGACGTTATTATTATTATTATTATAACCTTCGGGCGTTTTAAGAAGCTACATGCATGTATAGAATATGGGGCATTGACCCCCCCCCGCCCCCCAAAAAACGCTCTAGAAAAACAGTTCCGTCGGTAGTCTTCAGATTGGTATTGAAAAATAACATTACATATTGATGAAGTTGCTGATGAGAAAACACTTTGTTCTCAAATTATTATTTGCGCGTTGATGAGATAATCGACTAATTTGCAGTGAGGCAAGTTCCTCAGTCCCATTCGGAGAAAAAGGAAACACCATTAATATTTCAATGTAGCGATGTCACAGACACTAACGTCACTGACTAGATGGGTCTTTACGGGTATGTCATTAATAAAGGTCTGTGCCTCTGCACTAAATGCACATCGGAATGTACTGGTGAAGGTATTCTTTCGAATGAATTTAACAAACTCTATTTATGCATGTAATTCTCCAATTTGATAGAATGGTTGCTCTCAAATGCCTCACCAAACTTCCTGTTCAGTTTTCAAAATTAAATTTCTCCAAAACGAGCAATTGATTTGGGAGAACAAACCTGAAATAGTATTTGTAGTAATATTTGGATAATCATCACTAGGGATTTGTAAAATACCAATGATGGGACTACGGAAAGTCATGATATTTTGCCTTGCTCTACAGTCTAGTAGTCGTATAAGTGATGATGTCGATCTGGCTCACTAAGAGTTTGGCTAGCTGTTCCACCAAGTGCCAACAAATTATTGGTTGTCGGAAATCTCGATGTGATCCGAGTATCGATTCAGTTTGGGATGTTCGCAACGACATTTGTTCGGTGCCCGAAGTAATCAGCCGCTCATACCACAGACATCTGTGACAGAAACCGGAAAATCGAGGAAATGAAATAGCCCCTGATAACAGGTGGAAAAGTTCCTGCCAACTCACAGCAAAATCTACAAGGGTTCCGGCATTGAAGGCTAACCATGCAGCGTCAACTCACCAAAGCGTTAGTGGCGGAGAGTTCGTAATTACGCCAGCGCGACACAACGGGACGTTTTGACATTGGATTAGTGGCGATTTAATTCCCGTTTTCCCCCGTTTTAGTGTTGAAACTTCTCATAAGAAATGATAATTGATAAATTTAAGAGGTTGGTTACCTGGTTGACATTTTACTGAGATCCATTTGGTCGATACTTCCCTCTTTGTCTTAATATCCATTTTCCACACACTACTTACCCAAATCAAAATCATAAACTGTAACCTTACATATTGTTCAAACCTCTAACCCTTATTGTAAATCCAAATTCTAATCCCAAACCTATACATGGAAAGTGAAGAGATAGTACATCAAGATGATATGGGTCCACCTTTACTTAGCTCTAAAATTCAGGCAATTGAGGAAATAAAGGATAAAAGAGCACCTGGAATAGATGAATTGCCAATAGAACTTTTTAAGAATTTAGATGGACAGATGGGAAAGGAACTGGAAAGACTATGTGCAAATATCTATGAAACTGGGAACTGGCCTGAAGACTTTCTTAGGACAATCATGATCCCAATACCAAAGAAAAACAACGCCACGAAATGCTCCGACTTCCGTACAATAAGTCTAATATGTCATGCATCAAAGATTATTCTTCGAATCATCACAAGGAGAATGGCTGAGAAAGTTGAAAGTTTTCTGAGATATGATCAGTTTGGATTTCGAGCTGGACTCGGCACCCGAGAGGCTATCCCAGTTATGAGAACCATCTCTGCACGTAGCCTAGAAGTACAGAAAGAGGTAAACATTTGCTTCGTGGACTACGAGAAAGCGCTTGATAGAGTGAATTGGGTCAAACTGTTGGATGTGTTGAAGTGTCTTGGAGTGGACTGGAAGGATAGGCGTCTCATTAGGAACTTGTACATGGGATAG
>JZLH01S0212318.1:25649-49308 GCA_001188425.1 Eucidaris tribuloides
ATCACGTTGTTGCCGACATTTAAAAGAAGGGAGAAAAATTTCGACTAACTCTGATCGAATCATTATCAAATTACATTGCAGAGAGAATTAGAGAGAAAGAAGGAGGTGGAGAAGAGAAGAAGAAGAATGAGAGAGAAGAAGAAGAAGAGAAGAAGAAGTGAGAAGAAGAGTAGAGAAGCAGAAGACGAAGAAGAAGAAGAAGAGGCAAGTAAGAAGAAGCAGCAAGAAGAGAAGGAGGAGTGAAGGAGACGGTAGGTTAGTAGTACAATGAACAAAAATAATAAGATATCTATAATAATATTAAATGCTATGTTATCATTATTATTATTATTATCATTATCATTATTATTGTTATTATTATTATGATGGATGGTGAATGATTAATGCATGATGCATGATGATTGATGATGATCAATTAGTCATTACTTACTTATATCATCTCATGCATCATCATCATCATCATTTATTATATCACTCATCATCATCCAATCGACCATCATCATATACACTGTGGTGTACTACACTTGAGAACTGACAACATTTAGTGTTTTGACCGGCGCTCCTCGGAAAAGGGAGTCTGGTGGGATTCAATTGTGTAATTTAGCATCTTTCTCCTCACTTCACACATTCCTGACAATTTCCCACGATATTTGCCAGTCACGTAATAACTGTATGGAGGGACTGTAATCAAAGGCATGTGCACAGTGTGAATGGGGTTTGTTGGCGAGGCAGTAATTATAAAATGGGGCAACTTAGAGAGGGTGTTCGTGACTGCGACTGCTCCCTCCTTATTCCGGCCGCGGTGGTGAATTTGCATGAGTGTGGTTCACGATAATTCGATCTTGCCCGTGATTTTTTCGATCGCGGTATATAATTTCCGCAAGCCAGATAGTTTTATTTTGACTTCATTATATGATAAATAAAATATATAAGAAAATTAGAATAGATAAATGAATAAATAGATGAAATGAAATAAATATAATATAAATAAATAAATAATAAATAAGTATAAATAATAATAAATAAGTAAAACAAAACGCGATCTTATTGGTTTTAGCTCATTATGAGTGAACAGGCTCGTATCTTAAAAAAAAAAATAAAATAAAAGAGAGAGAAAAAAGAATGCCAAAAGGCATGCATGTTTATGAGACTAAATGTAAATGTATAGAAGACAATCTGTTCCTAAGAAGATCAAATATTTACACTATTCTGAAAATGAACTTATCAATCATTTTAAGATTACCAATTTCATAAATCCTTATAATCTCAAATAGGCCTTGGGCGGAAACTCATGCAGGTTTCGTGCAAATAAGCGGATGTTTAAATTCAAATAGAATGCACTTCGTAATGGTTGCTTGCTGAATGAATTTTATGTACTCGTAGTCTGTTGCCAGACCTGAATCGTGTATCACTGTAGCTAACTGAAATTAAATACTTGATGATCAAAGCTTACAAAACTTTTTAAAATCCCGGCGTCAGAGTGACTCGGTAAAAAATCATTTGGGGTCACACCAGAAAGGGTCAATTTCAACAAATTCCGGCGTCAAGTTTGACCAAAATCTAAGCTCCAGGTTGATCATATTTTTGGTCAACCATGACTGGATATTTGTTGAAATCTACCCTTTTTCCGGGTGTGACCCCAACGATTCTTTTCGAGTCGTCTGACCGGGATTTTTAGAGTGAAGGTCATGGAACATATACAGGGGGGCTAAGAAGAATGCTTACGAGTAATGATCCGGCTAATTTCTCATCATTATCTGCAAAATGTCATTATTTATTATCTTCGTTGGTTAGAACATTCTTTTTTCAATAAAATGATACCAAGATCATTATTTGAGTAAGGCGTTTTATTCTAGGACCATTTTTCGGAGGCAATGCAATTTCCAAATTTGCCAATTTCTCAACAGCGGCCGTCATCGGAACGCCGAGATATTTCTGGCGTCACAGCTTGCCATACGGATAACCGCGAATGAATGGAGACATAGCTTCGATCGTGCTTCCTTATGAAAGCGAGGACATTCCAGCCTTTGTCATCGTGGGTTTGTCTGGTATACACAGGCTGAGGCCAGATCTCTCGACGTTCAATGACCGCCGCTGTTAGGAAATTGCAATTTGATCGGAAATTGCATTGCTCCAAAAATGGCCTAGAAATCCGAAACGCCTCTCCAGAATCAATGATCTTGGTATCTGTTTATTAGAACAAAAAAATGTTCATAACCAACGAATATGTAAATAAGTTACATTTTGTCGATATGATGAAGAAATAGCAATCATACTCGTAGCATTCTTTTGGGCACGGGCTGCTTATTAGTGCAATTGGTGATTGTGCAAGCCAATCCTTTCCTGCTTTGGATTTCGACCAAAATCAAATTGAGAGCGTAAAAGCTGCATCCGGGTGTCTGAAACCTCCTGGTACAAATACAATTGAAGCAATGCCCAATTTCAAATATTTGGCGCGTATATTTCAAAAGTTTTACAACGTATTGTCCTAATTTCCGAATACAACTATATGACCCAGTCTGGCTTCTTTTGTTAAGGATCCATTCTGAGCCAAAACCGGTTTGGTGTGCAAAATCAAATACGCAAATTAAAACGTCATTTTCATCCAAACTCAGAAACGAGATATTGTCGCTCGCGCCACGTCATTTTATTGAGTCTCAAACTTAAACGGCCAGAGCGTTCTTTTGCCACTCCTAAAAATCTAACATGATGTAAAGTACACTTATTAGACGAACATAACCATTTAACTAGAAAACGTCAATAGACGTAGCGCTCATCCGCATCTCGCCGAACATCATATATCTCGAAATTTCATGTGGTCAATTTTGATACTGGTTAAAAATTAAAATTTGATGTCCTGGAAGAAGATGGAATATTAAAAAAACTTAAGCTGAGTGACGGAAAATAATTAGTTTCATGCCCCGGAAGGGACATGACAAAAAATCAAAATAATAAAAAAATAATGTAACTAACAGATTTATATAGTTGATTGCACCCCCGGCATCCCTTCCGGGGCTCCTATGATTTTTGTTATTGGAATCAAAGCAATCAATCAAAACTATCAGAAATGATGGCAGAAGAAGGATTTAACTTTACAATAATGAATTACATAATGAAGAAGCATAATTTTGAAACATTTTTGTGATTTATTGCTGATTTTTGAATTTGCATATTAGCATAATTAATGAATTTCGAAATTTTTGTTTACAAGTTTTGAAGCCCCACTAGCCCTATCATATAAAAAATCAGAATGAAAATGGTCAAGAATGAGGGAGAAGCAATTCTGTTATTTTTGGAATAAAATCTGCCATAATTACCATAATTAATAATGGAGCAACAGTTTAATTCTGGGTAGATGTATTAGATGTACAAGCTTAGCTCTACACCAGATAAAGCAACTAAATCAAAATTGGTGCGAAATGATGAGAAGAAGCACTTTTGTGATTTGAATTTAATTTGCATAATTAATTAATTTATTAAATTTGCCATAATGATTAATTTCAATTTTGTCGTAGAAGTCTTTTGAAGCCCCCAACCCTAGCCCTATCAGATCAAACAACAGAATGAAAAGCGTCAAGAAATGTGGGAGAAGAAGCATTTTTTGTTATTCTGATAAATTTGCATAATCCATAATTAATTACTGGAGTATAATTTTCAAAATTCTGTGTAGAGTTTAATGTGGCATAACGTTCAGCCATACAAAGTAAACCAATCGACAATCAAAATCGCGTGAGAAATGAAGGAGAAGAAGCATTTTTGTGACTTTGAATAAGAAAACTCTGCATAAATGAAGATATAATACATGAAATTCAAATCTGCGTAGACGTTTTTTTAAATCCCACCTAGCCTATCATTATGAAGCAGATCAGAATTCAAAATCGCGTTGAAGAAATGACCGAAGAAGAACACATTTTCAAAATGTGGACTGGGACGGACGAGGACGCACTCCATGGCATTAAGCTCATCGGGCCCTTCGGGCCGATGAGTCTAAAGAACACTTTAGCAAGTATAGGAGCTAGAAACTCTAGTTTTAGTATCTTTAGAATAGCCGATCTACTATCTCTTCGAAGACAATGCATGGGTGTTCCTCATTGATTGATTGTTGATTGATTGATTGGTTGATGATGATTGATTGATTGATTGATTTGACTTGACTTGATTGATTGATTGACTGGCTGACTGACTGACTGACTTGACTGATGCTGGTGTGCATTGATTGACTCTTGAGATTGGATTGATTGATTTGATTGATTCAGTCTTTATTTAAACACATTGCAGGTAGTCTTTTTCAGAGCCCAAAGGCATGCTTTTCAAAGAGTCTAGTTAACTGATATAGAATGCCAAAATTGGACTTAATAATGCTGCACAAGAAAACCATATTGATGATGTTTAGAAATTATTTACAATTGTGGCAAATATGTACCATGTGCATTCATTAACATGACAAATTTTATCTAAGTCCCCTGCAGTTAGTATTCAGAGTTCAGACTAAAAGACAATTACTGCCATGATTTATTTCAGGTGGAATATTGTGTGTTTGTTTGTTTTGTTTTTGTTTGTTTGTTTGTTGTTCTGTTTGTTTTATTTATCACGAAATAAAAGGGCCTGCTTACAGCTGAAGCTGCCTTTCCAGCAAGGCCGTAAACAAAATTATATTAAGAACAAGTGAAATAAAATAAATCGCACAAACAACAGGTAAACTATGAAATTGACAATCAACAAATAGAAAAAGACCGAACCGTATAGATACTAGATTGAAATATTTACAACTACAAACAAAAAATAAAGAAGATTGTAACGAAACGTTATTTGACGGCCGCATTAGCGTAAGCCAAAGGGGGGGGGGGCAGGGGGGGCAGTTTCCCCCCCCCCATATGTTTTTCGAATTTTTGTCGGTACACGATGACTCCGGTCGGACTACATGCGGACGACAAAAAATAATTTTCGATACACGACGAAATTTTTATAAACCGACGAAAATATTGAAAGAAATTACATTTTCAAATGTAAAAATCTTCTTTTCTTTCAGGCTCGCTGCGCTCGCTCGCTCAGCATAGTGGATTTTTTTTCATGTCAGGTGTTTCCGCGTAACCATGCAAAACGCACTTGTCAATAATACTATGATTGATTGACATCTTGGACGTTAGCGGTATACGTACAGTACAACTTGGTCACAGTGTACTACACAGGACAACGTTCCAAATCACGCTGAACGCCGAACAGGAGTCATGATGTTGTTACGACAAAATGATTTCCAGGCCTACAACACTTAAACTGTTGAAAGTTTCAACATTTGCATCGACGTGTACATTTTAGGAAATAATATCTGTGGGAAACCATAAAGAATAGAACGGCTATTTAGAATACCGGGCCACACTAGCTCTCGCCACGCATGTGAACGGTGGATGGCAAAATAGTTTCTTGCCCTATCGGCCCCGCCTTATCGTTCACCATGCCAAATCTAAACAAAGCCATCGAATCGTGCTTTTAATTTGTCCCACAGTTGTCTTCTCATAGGCACTTCGAGAAAATGTTCTTCCCAAGCAACTGTTAATAACAACAATTTGTTCTGTGATCGATTTCATTACAGTACATGGTAGGTGTTTCCTCATTAAATTACAGTACTAGCTGAAGTGCTGATCATAAATAATATTAGAACATCAGGAAGGCTTTGTTTAGCGATTGTAGAAATATAACTTTCAACATTTCGCACTTTGACTTGCAAAATCTAACATGGACTGTCTGGAAGCCGTCATACGTTTAGTCCTTCTGCCCCCTCCACTCGGCGCAATACATTACACCTGACTTATATGACGAATAGAAGAAGCATATTTGTCTTAAGGGAAACGTTCCTTTAAACACGACTTTTAAAGCAGTACTTCCTTTGGAACGAAAACTTCCATTCGGACTTTTCTTAGAACGCAGAGAAAATTTTCTGAGTTGCGTGTTTGTTGGATTACTTATCCATTATAGTTGATCTCAGTAGCGCGGGATCTACAAGGGTGCGGCGGTTAGTAGGGTTTAACCCACCCCCTTGGGCTGCAGTGTAAGAATTTGTATTTGTCTTATATATTTAGTAATCGTCAGGAAACCAAGCGTATTTTACAAAATCTTGTTTAAAAAACAGTGGCAAAACAAATTTTCATACAGCAATTCTCAGAATTTTTGGCGCCCGGCTTCGCTCGCACAGCAACATATACAGCCTTTTTAAACTTTATAGGTGGGCTCTATCGGTGTAAACATACGCATTTTTTAACTGCGCTATTTGGACGCACGAAACATAGCACAATTCCTAAAATTTTCGGGCGAAGCTATCGCGCAGCACATGTATTACTCTTTGTGTTTGGTCTCCCATCACCATTCGTTCAAAAAAAACTCTTAACAAAAAGCAGTTAGATCGCCCTACCCATAGCTGTAATTAATTATTTACTATCATCGTAGATCAATTTTAACGGTTATCATTACACAACATCGAATATGTCGGGGTTTTACCGTCGGGGTTTGTGGTACATTTCAGTGTGCCTTTGAGCCCTCCCCACGCCCGCCCTCGCCATGGCAAAAAGCTGGCCTACCGTACGGTTGACGATTACAATGGTGGAAGCAAAGGGTGAAGAAAGCAAACTTATTTATAGAGTGACCGGTACGTATGAAATTGGAGTTGAAACAACCAGAGTTTTATACACGATACGAATAACAGAGGCAAAAAGAACGAGTGCGCAGACGAAACGGTGGCAAGAGCTTATAAGACTGCAAATGAAGGTGTTGTCTTGGAATTTCTCTTTGCTAAATGGCTTAGAATCTGGACGTAAATTGGTTCTGCGCGTAGTAAATGGAGGCTGTTGAAAGAGCTTTGGAGTCTGTATACAGTGAAACATATTCTCGATTTGGAAGTTTCGTGCGTGGTACTGGGAAGAACATCTTGGGTATTATCATTGCGTAAAACTGTTGTTTGGCTGTGATCCTAAATTAATCAAGAAGATAATGAAGTGGGGTTAGATTATGCAGCCATGCTTATAAACACAAATAGTCAAGCCATTGTCTCCCAAAGCTCTTTCAGTGTTTTGCGGTGATAAGAGTTTATACTTTCTATTTCAGTGTGTTTACACGGAGTTCTCTTAACCAGTGGACCCACAACGACGTCTAACTAGCTGGCTCTTACCTCTTTGGTAGCTCATTTTTCAATCCTAGCGTTTACTTGATCTCCAGATTTCTACGACTAGAACTCATCATTAATATCCTCCAAACGGGCATGGGTGATCTTGTGTTGCTGCTTGCTATAAAGACGTTGCAAATGCATGCCCTGCTCCTTCATGACTCATGTGTTTACCAATATGTCTGTGCACCACACCCTTTGCTCGTGTTGTGAGATGACAAAATACATGTAAATGATACTTTCAAAATTTATCGAGGCGCGTTACGATATTTTAATTTACGTAACCAAATTACATCATCCCGGTACACACAAGAAGATGTGTACGATATCACTGGATATTGACGTACCTGCTCTTAAAAGCGTGTTAAATAGGGCAGTGTGATCTATTTGCAAACATCCGCGGACCAGGAAAGATAACCGATCACGTTTTAGCATATTGATGAAGAGCATGTCTGTCGACAATCTGACGGGCCTCGTCGGTAATTACTAGAATTTGGAAAATGCGAAAGAAAAACCAATAGGCCGTTTTGGTGTAACGTTCATAGGTAATGGTAGGAATCTAGTGTGGAGCCCTACGACGCGAGATAAGAAAATTCAAAATCACGAGAGTCTAAATCGGTCATCTATAATTCCAACTCAAAAATGAGTTTCTATAAAGACCCGTTTATTTTGCTAAGGTACCAGATATGGACACGCACTTTTCTATTTAATGCCATCTGTATTTAAACAAATGTTCATTTTAGGCATGCACGCGATGCCCTGAACCTTTAAAAAATTAAAAAGACAAGTAACTAAATTTTGACGTAAGAATATCGTTCACAAAACAATTTGAGAAATACATATTTATCTGAAAAAAAGATATGATTTCTACTAACAGGAGTTTACTCTTTGAAAAGGGGGGTAGTTACTTTTTTGTTGTGTTTATAAAAATCGTAATTTTACATCTTTACATCTTTGCACCACTCCTGTGTACCAAATAATTATATAAAGCTGGATTCATGACGATATGGCTCATCTATATAAAGAACCAAGTATTTTCAATAGAAATGTCCATTTACGTTGGCTGTCCGTCTATTCAAGCGCTGTTTATAACGGCGGCCCTCTGCATCAAATGTGTAAAATGTGCATTAGACCTATATTGTAAAGGAGGTTATTATATTTCGGCTATGTGCTTTGTATACATATCTATCGCATCATTTTCTTTCAAGAATGTATGATTTACTATGTATTATGTCAAATGTTTTCTGAATGATATTTCTGTCAATTGAACCTACTTATGTTATATAATTATGTTATTGTTATGAAAGAAAATATAAAATGCAGAAAATAAAACTTATCCAAACATTCAAACAATAAATCTGCCATTCTTTTCAATGGCTTATTTTTCGTTACTGGCTCATTTTACCTTCCATGGCTGGGGAAAGTTGATCCAAATTACATCATTTTTTTTTGGCGGGCCTTTATACAAATATAACATGAATTGCCTCACAGGTGAATAGAAGGAACAAGAGAATGAAAGTCGTTTTATATAACTTCATGTAAAACAAATACTGTAGTGCCTTTCTGTTGGTAGTAAGGAGCCAAAATGTAAAAACTGGCTTCTTACCTGACTTTCCCCGAAAGAAAACTACTTTCGGTGAAAAATACAAACATTCAAACTTTTGCAATATGTGAAGGCCATAAAACTTGTAATTTTTTCTGGACACTTCACTTTCATACTTTATTTATGATATTCGGCACTATCCTTACATTCATCAGGGTATCTTAGTAACGGGTCACATACCAGTTTTTGTGTTACTATGGAGTACGTATAAATAGACAGAGCAAAACCCCGCCTTTCATGGAACGTTTACTCCCAAAGACATAAAAGTACGACACTAAAGTTTAACTCGTCTTTACAAACAGGAATTAAAATAAAACCACTTATATAACGTACCGTTGTGTTTTGATGAAGATATGAATCTCATGAACCACTTTGATCTTTCTTTGTTTTTGATCAAACTCGTCAAGGCCTTGGTCACACTAGCAGTTACGACTTACCGCCGATTGAGTTACGACGATTTAATCGCAGGTGCAATCGCAGAGTAGTGTCCAGCTAGATCGTACGATTTTATCGTACGACAACCAATGGATATTCACTTTGTGATCGCAGGTGATTGAACGACGAAAAGAATAGGTTTCAAAACGCCGTTGAAAACTGGTCTACGATGCAAATTGATCGTAAAGAGGTGGCCAGCAATGCGCCAGTGATCGGGCGGGCATCGTCCATCACGTACGATGGATCGTGCCACTAATGCGGCACTTCAAGAGCGAATAAACTTGCATAGATACGAGAAAGTGGTAAACGTGATCGCGGTAGGACCACGTCAAATTGGTACTGCATCGCTACGATAGTATGATCGCAGACTGCGAAATACCTGGAATGTTATTCCAATGGGTAATGAGCAAAATCATGGGCGTCAGAATCGAACGTATGTGTATGTGTCTGCATGTATGAAGATGTTGTTGTTGTGGTGTGTGTGTTGTTGTGTGGGTTGTGTGTGTGTGTGTCGTGTGTGTGGTGTGGTGTGTGTGTGTGTTGTGTGTCGTGTGTTGATGGAGCTTGTGGTATGTGTATGAGTTTGTGTTTGTGGTGCGTATGTGTATCGTCGGTGTTACTCATATCTCTACCTTTCTTAATAGTGTAGGCAACATTCATATGGTGTCAAAGTGTATACGAAATTATGAGCATCAGTAGCGCTAATATGAGATGGGCTCTTTTAATTTGATGCCGAATATGGCAATAATAGAACGAAAAGGGGTGATTTCATGATTGTTCGTTAATGAACTAAATGAGTAACACTGCGAACGAAGAATGTTGAAAGGACGCGGTCGAAACTAAAAGGACAAAGTATAAAGATATTTGCTAATGTTGCATAACAATTCATCTATGTTTTTTTTTTTTTTATTTGTCTTGTGTTGGCATACTACACTTCAAATTATGCGTATAAAATAATCCGGTGAGCGAGCGCAGCGATGCGAGCGGTTTAGGAAAATTCTGATCCATTTGTCGGAGAAAAACGCTAAATGCGAAACTCTGAGTCTCTTCTACAAAACAAACCTACCTGCCAAATGGTATTTCAAAATTGCTGATTTTCGTTCTATGCAGGATTGACCTATGATCGTAATTGGCAAGCTATGGGCTAATTACCCCACTTCCTCAGTTTATATGCATTTTTGCCACCAATAAAGCATATTTGATTTCTGAAACATTTGATCACGCCATCAATGGAGAGTTACTTCACAGAGAGAGTTAGGGTGGGGAATTGCGATAAAGTCAGACTTCTTCAATAAAACGACTGATTGGCAGCATCTCGATATTCGCCTCATTACGATTCAGTCACAATTCAAAAGTGGATCATTATTGATGTGCACTACTGTTCATGAAGTTTAAGAAATAAAAAAATAATCTAAGATACATGCGTATTAAAATTAAACTCAACTTTAATATTCCATGATCCTCGATATACGGCGGGGATGCCGAAAGATGAAATAGATTTGCTTGACAAAGAACAGAAACGAAAAGAAAGCTTAGAAATTATACAAAGAACATTTAGTGTAAACATAAATGCATACCCCCTAATATTGTTGTACTCAGTAGTTAGCTCATTTTCACATGGAACAGTACACAGTTGAAAATACTTATGAAAATATCGATTCCAGTGGCCGAAAAAATTGTGCATTATTCATATACATAGATTGCCAAAAAATGTGTGTTATTTAATGAAGTGCCGAAAAAAAACAGGTGAGCATTATAAGTTTCTCTGTATCATGTTTACATGCTATCAGAGGAGTCACTGCAAGACTAAGTGCTATATAATGGTTGTTTCCGTTTAACTGTCAAATATGATAATAAAAATGCAAAAAAAAACCGAAAATCTACATCAATTCATTATAGATTTTTTTTAGCATTAATATAAAGCCTCTCTACCTAGATCAAAATTTTCATTCTGGGGCGTCATGCGCCCCCCCCCCCCCTCTGTACAGCCAGTGTCTTTTGACGGAGGCTTCTTCTTATTTCCTTCGCCTACAGGCTTCGCCTCTTCCTGCAGCTTTCTTGGAGGCCATTGTCTGATTATACTGTACATGTAATGTACGAGTACATGTGAGGCGTCTCTATGAACATTAGTGTGTGCATGTCAGAACGGGAACATGATTTACATAGCAACCTGAATACATGAACGTAAAAATATAAATATTTTCTTTGTTCAGGTTGTTAAAAAGCATTCCATTCACACCTTCTTTTCACAAACGCATAATTTTGCATATCGAAAGGTGCCAACCGCCAGCACGTTTGAAACCACGTGAACGCACGCGTCGTACGGATGAGCAGAAGTAATGCGTACGATTAGCTAGCCATTCAATCGCAAGTAATCTACGAACCACTAGTCGCACCTAACGCCGTTTGTTGTACCATTAGCCGTTAGGATTCAGCACATAAGGCCACCACTTGCCGCAGCGTTGATCGCCACGACTGTCTGCGACTTGTCTCAGGTTGATCGTGCCAACTAAGTCGCGCTCATTAGCGATGGTATTCGTGCGATACCTACGACAATTGGCAAAACAGGTCGCTACAGTGGACCATACAGCACACAAATCGTGCCGAGTTACTTGCGAACTGGTGCCGGAGGCCCTTGTCGTACGATTTCATTTGCATCGCAGGGTAGTCGTAACTGTAGTGTGACAAGGCCTAAGAGATAAATTTTGTAGATTGCTTTATTGTATTATGCAAATTGTTGAACTAGTATTATTTGTATTTTCTGTTTGTCTGAGGAATATATATACCTATATTTGTATAAACATAGTATGTTTAAAAAAGAAGGTACATGTATTGGTGAAAGAAATGTTAAACGATTACGTGTGTATTAAAGGGGAATGAAACCCAGACATCTACTTGCATTCAGAGAATAGATAAGAATAAGAGAAAGAAAATGGTGAAAGTTTGAATTTGACTGAACCGTTCAAGAGTTATAAATGTTCAAAGTTTACATAATCCTTATGTATGGAGGATTCTTAAATTGGCAACACTACCGCTTTCTGAGATGAAAGTGTGGAGAACTCCCCATTGGTTTTGTACACAAATTTTCACAAATTTACGTTTTTCTGAAATGTTAGTTGTGAAAATAATCAAATTCTTCCAGAAAACATGTACAAATCATTTTTGCTGGGACATACTTGTACAATAAGCAAGAGACAATCAGATATTTCTTTTAAAAAAATGAAAATAAGTGAAAATTTGTGTACAAAGCCAATGGGGAATTCTCCACACTTTCATCTATTATGTTTACTTGTATTTTTTTTTATAAAGATACTGGTAAAACATGATTTTAACATTGATGAGAGTATGTGATGGTGCCCTTCTGTAAAGAATCTACCTTTAAAAAATGGCTGTTTGACATATTTAGATTTAATGAAGCACTGTCTTGTCTGAATTTCAGTACAGAAATTTTGTAAACAGCACACTGCAGTATGTTTGATATACATGTATTTTAAACAAATATAATCTTATACACATGTATGTATTTATCGTCGATAAATAGGCAAGTAATGGAAACTGTTTGGTCTAAAAGCAGTAAAATGTTTAAGTGTATGCCCTCGCGCTCAATGTTAAAGGTTACACAGCACCTTTCCAGGGGCCCATAGAAACCTATGTTAAACGCAGCAACTTCAAAGCACTCTCAAAATTTAATCGAAACGTAGATTTTTCTTAAATCGAAGCAGGTGAAGGGAAATTATGTCTGCTTTCCAATAAAAAACATGATTCGTGATGTTTTCCAGCTCTAAAAAAAGTTAAGCGCCTCGGTTCAAGACTAACCATTCAGACCCTCTGCTAAATGCTAAAAATAGCCAACTTGTAAGATTGCACTAAAAAAATTATTAAAAATACTACAACCCTGATTTATCCAACTTGTGCACACCTGTAGAAGCTCTAGTCCTCGCTGAATATATCACACTACAAAATGTGGTAATTTTCCACTCTGCTTATTTTTAAAGAATTTTTTAGTGTATCCAGGCAATGACCTAATCATACTGCCTTCCCGGTAGGTATTGCGCCGGCTCAATTTGTGATGTGGGGCCTAAATGTGAAACAGATGTGATAACAAACTTACATAGAAATACCATGGTATGGGCGTGTGACTATTCAGTTTGTTACATACTTGTTTCGCGTTGACTATTAATAGTATCAGATTGTTATCATTATTTGGTTGGTTATGATATCTTTATAAAGAGGGCATAAAGTACGTTTATTTTGTACAATATTACATAAAGTAAGAGTGCATAGCAAATGACACAAAAATGTAGAGTATCTAGTTTACTCACAATAGAATATTTCTAATCAGATATCGGAGCGGCAGTCATCATATAGATAATGTATACGACTTTGGAAATATAAAGTAAACGAAAAGATCAGTATCGTCAATTAAATACTTTGTGAAGAAAAATTGTGTTAACGTGTATTTCATGATCCTTTAATGATAACGATGTTGATGTTGTAGTGTTGATGGTGATGGTGATGGTGATGTTGATGGTGATGGTGATGGTGATGGTGATGGTGATGGTGATGATGGTGATGATGATGGTGATGATGGTGATGACAGTAATGCTGGTGGTGGTGATGATATTTAACCCCACGTATTAGTTTTGGTCAATCAGGCAATTTTTTCGTCAAACGGATAGTATTGTAACCCCAGACATCATGAAGCAACATCAAACCTACTGAAAATGTGTTTATAGCGACAAATTGTGATGCTTAAGTTTTTATGTATATAACCTGCAGAAAAAGTTGTTCCCTCTCCCCCCCCCCCCCGATATTTAACACTTTTAGTATTTTCTCAAAAATTGGACAGTTTCATAGCGAGCAATTTTCGGAGCATTGATATATCATATACGTCTAAAAACATAATTGCAAAGAACTTCAATTTTTTTCTTTTCATTTACCAAAACTATACCTTGGATGTAATGGTAAAATAAATGGCAATTATGACAATGATTACAGTGGAGATGAAGAAGATAATGATGGTCTTTATACATTGTGACTAAAGTCTGAAACGAAATATTATGTTTCCTATATGTTAGGTTAATTTGATTTGTTTATCGTTGATTGTAATTGTGTTCATGTGTCTGTGTCTGTGTCTGTGTCTGTGTCTGTGATCGAGTGTGTGAGTATGCATGTATGTGTGATGGTGTAGCATGTATGTATGTGTGTGTGTGTGTATGTGTGTGTATGTATCTGTGATTGTGTGCTTATGTATGTGTGTGTGCGTGCGTGTGTGTGCGTGCGTGAGTGTGTGTGTGTATGTGTGTGTGTGTGTGTGTGTGTTGTTGATGTGTGTTGTGTGTGTGTGCTGTGATGTGTGTGTGTGTGTGTGTGTGTGTGTGTGTGTGTGTCTGCAGAAATGTGTGGGCTAATTACACACCGGAGTGTGATTTATCAGTGATATCTGTGAGAAGGCAGCAATCCGGGGAAGACGGGAACAGTCTCTCCCCAAAGTGAAAATATCAGACGGCAAACTTATCGTTTTAACCCCCCCCCCCAAACACACACACACGCACGCACGACAACACACACACACACACACACACACACACACACACCAACATACACACACACACCACACATAGCACACACAACACACCACACACACACACACAACCACACACACACACACACACACTCACAACACACACACACACAACAAACACTCACACGATCGTTGAAAAATAATCATATCCCACTTTCTGAGTAATTATTATACGCTTTTCGAAAACTATTCAGTGTCTGACAATTTTAATATAATTTGTGGTATTTTACCCCAGACTTAATGTGGACCATGAAAAGATACACTACCTAAAAGAAGAGGTACGAAAAGGCGGTAAATTGTAATTATTGGAATTTCACGTAGTATAATTATGAGTTGCATTATGATTGCGTGTACTTCTTATCTCATGCTATCTCAGAGGGCAAAAGGGTTATCAGTCATGGAAAACCCCCTTTATGATCTTGCGATTGCGTATACTTCTCAGTAAATAAAACAAAAAATCCAAATATTGTCTATTTAATTTACTGAACAAAAATATTATCTCCTGATGATGCTTCTTTGTCACGGTATGTTTGCAAGGAATTCAACAAGTTAGCACGGATTAAAACTTTTTTATGACTACAGAATGACTAAAGTTTACACTTGTTTTAGAAACATTGTTCGTTAGCTAATACTGATAACCCGATGCACCCCCCCCCCCCAAAAAAAAAAAACTAATATATATACATATATATATATACGTTATGTCATCATTAGGCTCCAATTATTAACTTAAAAGCAGGACTACTAAAAATGTCATGTTATGGGACAAGCCCTCTTTTGTTTATGCAAGTCTGCGGTTAACATGAGTATTGACGTTTATCACACGATCAATATGAATTACTGTTGGCAAAAAACAACGTTTTGAAACACAAACAAACACGCTGCTCATTGATCTTTACTTTTCCAGTTTTATCACAACATTAGCGTGCCCAACTAAGGGATATGTGTACATCACCCTATCTTCATCCAAAGATTCTAATTAGACGTCACTATTACCACTGTTAATATCTTGCTATCAGCTTGCCCTAAACTCCGCTGACTCTTAAAGTGATAGGCTAACATTGTGGAGCTTCAATTTAAAAAAAAAATGCCAAACTTTGATATTTGAGCTACAAAGTAGTGTTCAAATGGACAAATAAACACCCTAGAATACAAAAGTTTGGAAAGCTACACTGCCAATGGCAAGTTATGCATGAATAAACAATTGAAACTCGGGGGTGAGTTTTAATAGCCTAGGTGTACACACAGTAAGTCTATGGGAGGAAATGGGCAAGTGAATCTGGTCAACTTACGATTTTCACTTTTTTTAAAGCACTAAAAAATAATTTTGAAATACAATTTTTTCAGGGCTTCATTTTTAGACCTCATCAAAGACACTGGTGGCATGGGGAATCATGTGGCTCGGATTTTTTTTTAACTGTGGTAAATGTTAGGGAATACCTTTAAACATCCTATGAAAATAGATCCTTCATTTGGTGGTGGCAGTTACACAGTAATTTCTCATTACCGTAATCAATGATACGTCATATTTGATAAGAATATATATATAATAATGGTTTATAGAGAAAGAAGTATATACTTTTAGGACTAAATAATCATACACTTATAGTTTGATGATCTAAATACTAATGATCAAGCCTTTTTGTTGCAGAATAAACCGATAAAGCATACATGTACACTACAAGACACAATATAGAGAGCTCTTCTATACACTTTGTTTGACACAACTGCAACAAAATATGACCATAATGGTTGCACGAGCGTAAATAACACAGAAGTCCAGAAAATTATTACTATTATTATTTCAGCGTTGTTTCTATTTTTTGGTGGGTTGATTTCTGAAGTACAATCATGAGCTATAATTGTAAGTTTGAGTACCGCAGTATTTAGGTGTTTATAGTGGAATTTCATAATTACTCGATCGAGCATTTAAAACGAAGCGCTTAACGGCTGCACACAGGGGAAAAACTCCCCCCCCCCCGAAATTGGTACTGAAATGCCTGTTTGTATCTGTTTCTCAGTTGTCGGTATTATCGTTGTTGCTTTTATTAATGATATTATCATTATCAGTAGTAGTAGTAGTAGTAGTAGTAGTAGTAGTAGTAGTAGTAGTAGTAGTAGTAGTAGTAGTAGTAGTAGTAGTAGTAAGTAGTAGTAGTAGTATATTAGTAGCAGCAGCAGCAGCAGCAGTAGTAGTAGTAGTAGTAGTAGTAGTAGTAGTAGTAGTAGTAGTAGTAGTAGTAGTAGTAGTAGTACGTAGTAGTAGAGTAGTAGTAGTAGTAGTAGTAGTAGTAGTAGTAGTAGTATAGTAGTAGAAGTAGTAGTAGTAGTAGTAGTACTAGTAGTAGAAGTAGTAGTAGTAGTAGTAGTAGTAGTAGTAGTAGTAGTAGTAGTAGTCAAAGCCGTAGGCAGATTTTTTTTTTTTGGGGGGGGGGCAAGACTCTGATTAAGCTATTTTAAAATCTAAAATCCTCCCCATAAGAGTGGACTTTGAAAGTTTCGGGGAAGGGGAGGGCAAATTCCCCATCGCCCCTCCCTCCCCCACGATGCGTACGGCCTTGGACTAGTAGTAATAGCTTTGGTATAGTAATAATAAGAGTAAACAACGCAGGCCACCAATAAAATATAACAACAATTGTGCCTCAATTTATTTTTCATTTTATTAATGTACTACTTCTACCATGATTTATAATATTCATTGTAATTTGAGTATAATCGAGTAATTATCTATCCCATTCATAGCATTATGAATTTGGAAATACATACAGAGCAAATTCCAGTTAATAATACTTGTAACTTTATAAATATTATAATTTATATCACACATAAATTAACATATCAGTGCACATGGAATAGGGAAATAATAAGATAGTAATAACAATAAACAAGTTGTAGTAAAAACAATGATAATAAAATCATTATTATCATTGTCGTCGTCGTCATCATCATCATCATCATCATCATCATCATCATCATCATCATCATCACCACCACCATTATCATCATAACCATCATCACCAACTCGATCACCATCAACATTATTGTTTTCATTTAAAAGGACGTCCTGGGTATAAAACTGAGTCAGGTTATAAGATGAGTAAGGATGGGAGAGGAGTTTCAGTCATGTAGACTCCACTTGAGGCCCAAACTTGTTTACTCACAGCAGATATTATCGGCAGATTCCAGGCGTTTGCAAACCGTGCCTCATTGATACAAGTTGGACTGGAATCGAAGAAGGCCACAACACCATCCCTCCACTGCCCCGTCATGGCTGCAATAGCCTGAGATTCGTTCCCTCCTGTATCGGTCCAAACGAAGCTTACGTTGTAGTCTGGTAAGAAATCGGGGTTGTCGTTCAGATCTTTCACCGCTTCGGTCATGGCGCCGCCAATTCTCATAGCGAATCGGTGAAAGTAGTCTGACGCACTGGCTAGGTAGCCCAGTTTAAGTTGCTTCAACGAAGACTGGGCCGATGCCTTCTCGATCGAGGAGAGTGTGACACTTGAAAACATTATGGCCCACGACAGATACAGTGTCCTCTCCATTGAAAATAGTCGGAAGAAAAGCAGAGACACTGCCATTTGAATTTGCTTGTTCGAGATCAACGGAGAAATGCAATAAAACCTACATGTAGGGCTCCTGACAATGACTGTACCAGTTATGCGACATATTCCGTTAATGATCACACTGTGTAGATATATTTTAGTAAAACACTATTGCCCGTATATTAGTGTATTCTCAAGTTTCATACATCCTTGCCAGCTGAATAGATAGCTTGTGATCGACCGGAAGTCGCATGTACAATATCAGTTTCTGTATTGCGATCGAAGGCCGTATCACCTCTTATGTATGCGTGTGCGGCGATGGTGGTTGTGGTGATGATGATGGTGTTAACAGGTGGTGGTCGTGATGGTGGTGGAGGTAATGGTGGCGGGGTGTGTGTGTGTGTGTGTGTGTGTGTAATGTGGTGGTGATGGTGGTATGTGTCACTGGCGTACAGATGGGGGGTTTTGGGGGTGCGCCTGACCCCCCAAATGAAATTTGATCATGGGTCAGAGAGACTTATCTTAATAAATATCTTATTTTCCATTCATGAATTCATACATATTCCGTACATTTTGTATTTTATAATCATATTTTCCATACTGTTATTATATATCTATTTACAGTTAAACAGAACAACCGTTTATAACCATGCCAGTCCTTACATTGACTTCCTGATAGCATGTAAACATGATGCAGAGAACTGTTTTCTTCGCCTTCATCATAATAACACAAATTTTGCAATCTATATATAAAAAATCACAACTTTACCCTCTGGAATCGATATTTAATCAAAATTATTAGTACAACTGTGACTGTTCATACTGAGTACGACAATAGTAGGGAGTATACTTTATGTTGTAAACTAAATGTTCTTCAGTATAATTCTGAGCTATGTTACCTTCCTGTTTCTTTGTGTAATATAACACAAACCAGCATAATTACTTCATCTCTTCGCATCACCCAGTTAGACGATGATAATAGAACATTATTAGAGGAATTATACCAAGCATCATTAGAAATTTGTTTATTTCTTGAACAGTAGTTACATCAAAATATCATTAACCCACTTTTGATTGTGATTGATATATTATGTATGCAATGAGCCGAATATCAGAGATGTGGCCAAATATTATTATACGTTATGGTGATAATATCGTTATGAAAAGTCTGACCTTATCGCAAGTTTCCCCTCTCTCTGAGAAGTACACTCTCCATGGATAGCCTATCAAATATTTCAGACTCAGAATATGCTTTATTTGTGGCAAATGCACTCGTGGCAGTGGATAATTGTGTTTGCTAATCATTCTCAAGTAGTTGAATATCAACACTTTCAAATACCGTTGTAGGTATTTTTATTTTACTGACTTGTCAAGTACTATCCATTTTTTTATTGTGTATAGACCACCACCTTCTTCAGCAAATAGATTCACAAGTTCTGACTTTTTGAAGGAATTTGATGAATATGTATGTGAAGTATCACTATGTCCGGGAAAATTGGTATTATTAGGATACTTTAATGTCCATTGGGAAGACATGAGTAAAAATGATGTGCTCCACATGAGGAACACTATTACATCTGCTGGGTTCATTCAACATGTCCAAGGTCCAACACATAATCTGGGTCACACGTTAGATCTAGTATTTACCAGAGATGACTCATTGATCCTCGATTGTCATACAGTTGATACTTGCATCTCTGATCATTATATGATCTGTTTCTTACTGGTTCGTCAGAAATCGCAGCCAGTCTCTATCACTTCGTTCTTACGCAACTATCGCAAGATTGATAAAGTTCAATCCACTGAAGCCTTAATACAGAAATCAAGTGAAAACTATACTTCTAGTTTGTTTATACGTGTCAGGAACAATGGTCGACATATATTGTTCACGAGGCCTCAGCCGGCCAAAGCAAGGTAGATACAATGGCGATGAAACAGTTCGACGTGAATCCAATATTAATGCCTGAACTCGGGAAGCCTTCTCCTCAAGGTTTTGCATGAAGTTCAATTTTGTCTTTGACGTCCACCGACACGATGCTACGTGATACCAGCCAAAATTGATTTGAGTATCGAGAACGATCACGGACTCGGCCAGGAGAGAGTTGCTCGGCGATCGTCGCGCAAAGCGTACGATATCGTGATTTATCGCTCAAACCCCGCCTCTTCACAGGGTCTGTAGTCAATTCGATGTTTATTTGATTAATTAATAATTAATAATTAATTATTTACCGATTATTTACTTGTTTATTTATTATTCTTATATATTTATTCATTTTATATTTAATCACTCATGAGACAGAAAAATACAACAATGGCAAAATCTATATTTCAACAAAACATACTTAAGACAACGAAGAGAATAGCATATCGCAAACCAGAAAGCTATAAACATGATAATGTACAGACCTGTACTTTAAGTACATTTTTTCATAGACTTTATAACATTACCGTTATAGATTATATCAGAGTACAGGCAATTAGAATGTTAGTCCTTGGTTTAAAGTTACACTACCGTCATACCAGCATTTCGTTGGCGTAGAGTTTACACTTCCTGGTATTTTGAAATATGATATGTATATAAACGCACCAAGTGTTTTTGAGCCTTTAAACATAGTATGAGGACAAGGGCATGACATTACAAACAATTTGTTTTGTTATAAAAGCGGACAGGGCTGATATATTTTGGGCAAAATTTCGATTATCCAGGCCAAATCTGAAACACCTTTCCAACAGACGGCGAAAGGAACCAGTAACGACGTGCAAAATCCTGTTCAAGTTGAAAATTCTCAGGGCTATAATAATCATAATATTGTCAGTTACAAAACCACCCCAAAACGGAGATTTACAATAATGAATCATGCGGTTTTGGTTTGCCAGTGGTGGGGTCGGTAGTAGTTTAAAATTAGTAGTTTGTAGGAAGTAGTAGTAATAGCAGTAGAAGTAGTAAGTAGTTTGTATAGTAGTAGTATAGAAGCTATAGTAGTAGTAGTATGTAGTAGTGTAGTAGTAGAAGTAGAAGTGGGTAGTAGTAGTAGTAAGTAAGCTAGTAGTAGTAAGAAGTGGTATAGTAGTAGTTGTAGTAGTAGTAGTAGAAGTAGTAGTAGTAGTAGTTAGTAGTAGCTTAGTAGAAAGTGGTTAGTAGTAGTAGCAGTCAGTAGTAGTATGGGAGTAGTACTAAGAGTAGAAGTAAGTCAGTAGTAGTAGTAGTTACTAGTATAAGTCGGTAAGTAGTAGTAAGCAGTAGTAGCGAGTAGTAGTAGTAGCTAGTAGCTACTAGTAGTTAGAAGTAGTAGTAGTAGGTTGTAGTACTAGTAGTAGAAGTAGTATGTAGTAGTGTAGTAGTAGTAGTAGTAGTAGTACTAGTAGTAGATAAAGTAGTAGTAGTAGTAGTGAGTTACTAGTAGAGAAGAGTAGTAGTAGTAGTAGTAGTAGTAGTAGTAGTAGTTAGTAGGTAGTTTCAAAGCCGTAGGCGAGATTTTTTTTTTTTTTGGGGGGGGGGCAGACTCTGAGTTAAGCTATTTTAAAACTAAAAATCATTCCCCAATAAGAGTGGACTTTGAAGTTTCGGGAAGGGGAGGGCAAATTCCCATCGCCCCCTCCCTCCCCACGATGGTACGGCTGTGGACTAGTTAGTAATTAGCTTTGGTATAGTAATAATAAGAGTAAACAACGCAGCGCCACCAATTAAATATAACAACAATTGTTGACCTCATTTATTTTTCATTTTATTTAATGATACTCACTTTCTACCATGATTTATACATAATTCATTGTAATTGAGTATAAGTCGAGTAGTTCTATCTATCCCAATTCATTAGCAAATGAATTGTGGAAATACATGACAGAGAACATTCCAGTTAATATACTTGTAACTTTATAAATATTATAATTTATATCACACATAAATTAACATTTATCAGTGCCACTGTGAATAGGGAAATAATAATAGATAGTAATAACAATACAAACAAGTTGTAGTAAAAACAATGCATAATAAAATCATTATTATGCATTGAAATAAATAAATAAATGAATAAATAAATAAATGAATGAATGAATAAATAAATAAATAAATAAATAAATAAATAAATAAATAAAAATGGAATAAAAAAAATAACTTTCTTGATGAAAATGGAAGAAAATTCAGGTTAGTTCTTCAATATCACATTTTCCACTGACACATACAAAATCATTATAAACCCTATTTTCCGGGGATTTTCAGTCAAATTATGTGCCATAAGGATCAAAAAGTAGCGGTGCGCGGGACTTCACGTGCAAAATCTGGCTGCGCGCAAACCGCGGCACTCAATTTTCGGCAGCAGCAGAGGTTTCAAAGGTGTTATAGGCTAAATTAATTAGCCTATCAGCGTTATTTCCAACCAAATCTAGGCTATACTGCCCATAAAATGCATCAATTCCGATTTTGTCCCACTGAATTTGGCATGTAATTTAGCTTTTTGATAATCGGAAAATCTGGCAACCATGCGGTTGCCACGGGGTTGCAATAAGGTTTCCAGTTCAGAATAGGGTTGGGGTTGTTGGGTTAGGGTTTGGGGATAGGGTTGAGGTCAGATGAGTTAGTGCATCGTCAGCTTATCACCGGAGCAAATGTCGGACAGCCACAGCCAGGCAGCATCAAATCTTCTTCTGAAAACAGCCCAAATCACAAATAAACATCCGTCCTTATGGGAAAATTTTCGGTAGGTCGCCTCCTGATATGCACACACACACACGTACGTCAAGGGTGCCACTCGTAAGGGAAATCCCCTACCGTAGAAGATTTTGGCCATGCGTAGGTTGTGTACAAATATGTACGGCCATGAGCGGCTCTGGTTAAAACTATAGGGCCCGATCAAGGTGATTGCAATAGTACTATTTTGCTGAGGGGCTGAGGGGCGCAGCCCCGAAGCAAAATAGTACTACTGCAGTCACCGAGGGACCATAGTTTTAAACTAGAGCCTCGAATGAAGGCCGTACATATTTGTTTTATAAACTACATTCATATAGGCCTATTCATTGTTTATTGATTGGTTAAAAAATTTCAATAAATTTATGCAATTAACGTGAACGTTAACTCGGCGTTAACTAACGTTAGATCTAACTTACGTTATCTATAGGTCACTTTTCACAATTAAATACATGTAAGTAACGACTAACGTTGCTTACCGTGCAGAACAGTGCTTGTACCCCCACGCGCGCAATAAATTCTAAGCGATGTGACATGCGCGCTATCCATGTAGCCACACAACGTAACTTGACAATGGTCGTGTTCTTCAGCTATATGAAGCAAGAGTTCCGAAAGTTCGTGGAATTATATAGCGTAGGGCCGGGCGTAGGGC
>JZLH01S0212350.1:0-11974 GCA_001188425.1 Eucidaris tribuloides
ATTGTGAAGCTTCCTTGTTTACTGCATTAATACTGTAACTTACTAATGAACTAGTTTTCCTTGAAAACAGCCCCTTGAGAGTTGGGGAATGATTTCAAAAGTTTATCACACTTCCACTGATTTGGGGTGAGGTGGGGTAAGGTGGGGTGGGAGTGTGGTGTGGTGCAGTATGGAAGGGGACTACAGCCATTTGTATATAATTTGTCTTACAATATAGCATATATCTATCCACTGGTAACAGTGATCAACATTTTTGCCATGACACCAACTTTTTGATTACATGTAATCAATTTAAATATTAAACTCAGCTGCAGAACTGTCAAATATTTCATGTGAAAAAAACTCAATGGGGCAAATTACACATGGCGAATTAGATCATGTCCCTGAGGGAATTCATCCTATCAGAGGCTGCATGATATAGCTTCCATGGATGTTGAAGTGTACCAATACCCTAAAAATCAAATTTGTGTGTGGCTAGAATACACTACAAATAACTCCAATTCAGTTGTCTTAGCCCGTGAAATAATCCATATTTCCATAAGTCAGATCATACTGTGTACAATATTCCAGCACTTGCGGAGCTCTTAATCCATGTACGTTGAATACCATTCGCTTGCCCCTATTGCAAGGATGCGCGTAACAACAATCGTGGAGATACGAACAGAATTGCCACTGAAAGTAGGGCCGTGTGCATTTCGCCTTTCTTCGATTGAATGCGTGCCGCATAGGGAAATGTACACAATTCGTGCGCGCTCGTTTTCCGAAAGTATATGGGCATTCCCGAATATTACCCGAGCCGGGCCAGCTCAAAAACATCATGATATACAACTTTTCGGTCCCTTTAACTATCAAAGTTTGTATCAATTTTGATTGATACACTGTGTGTGTGTTAATGATCAACACATACGTGGACAAATTATCCATAGTGTGATTGATCGATTGATGGAATCAGTCGATTGACTAGTCTATTTCAAGTCGTTAGTGTTTTTACTTACTGTTTGAAATTTACACTCAAACCCCAATAAACAAGTGCTAATACTTTGCAGAGGGCATGCCACAAATGTATTCTACATACATAGCAAACAAATTATCCAGGGTTTTGGTACGCTTCAATTGTAACAAACAATAAAGAGAGATACTATACAAAACTCTGCAACCCCCATCCCCCTACCACCCCACCCCCCCCCCAACGAAACTACTAGACGTAATCATATATATGCGTTTGCGTATAGGCTACATGTACAGACACAGTTGAGTATGTCTTATCTAGTCTAATATGAAACCGTATTAATGCTGTTTGTACACAGGCCACTGCCCTGGATTCATACATGTATGCATATTGTTAATTCAATTATCTTTATTGATATTGAGTCATGTTATGTGATAACACCAGAGCTACCTAACAAAGATGGTGGGCAATACTGAAGTGAAGTACAAACAGACAGCCACGCACAGAATGACAAGGTTCACGAAGATTGCTTTGCTGTGGGCTTGTTAGTACTACATCGGTATTACGGGTACATGCACAGGCGCTATCAGCAATCTAGAGTGATTACACACTATAATATCCAGGTCTATTGCATACCAAAGGTCACTAATTCCACTTGGGATAGATTATATTCATTCATAAAACACAGTCAGTGTCAGGTACATTCGGATTTTCAAATAGTATGATGTAAATTACAGTTAGATCAGAAATGATATGAGGACATTTATGAACAACATAACTTCTGAAAAGAGCTAACACATGTAGAACTAAGACATACATTCCAACTAATACCATGTACGTATGTATGTACAATTCTACACACACAAACACACACACACGTGCGCGCGCACACACACAAACACACACACACGTGCGCGCGCACACACACAAACACACACACACGTGCGCGCGCACACACACAAACACACACACACGTGCGCGCGCGCACACACACACACACACACACACACACACACACACACACCACAAAGGTAATTTCACATGTTGACGCCTGTGGACCAATCCGCTTAGGCCTTGGTCACACTAGATTTACGACTACGCTGTGGGCGATTGAAGTTTACGACGATTTTATGCAGGTGATCGCAAGTAAGTTGCAGGCTAGATCGTCACGATTTACGTACGACAACCATGGAAAATTCTTAATAAACTGTTAATTAAAGGCTAGACTCGAGAAGCGAAAATGGAAGTTTCGAACCACTGTGAATCCGCACTCAAGTTCGCACTCACTCCGCTGCCACCCACTTCAAATTTTGTTTAAATGAAGGCGCGCGCAAAAAATGGGTATAGCGTTTAAGGCAGTGACATGATGGGAGAAGTAAAAATTGCGCCAAGAACCGATAAAAAACAAGTGAAACATAATGTACTAACGAGTGTGTCTTCTAGCTTGGAGTGAATTGTCTGAATTTGTTTACTGTGGAGTAAAAGCGATCGTACATAAGAGCCAGCAAGTACCAAAGTGAATAAAAGATTACTTGTGCATCATTGTCATCATCATCTAAATATTTCTTTCTTTTATCGATTTCATCAAAACATCTGTTCCGTTTGACTGACATTATTCTTCCACAATTCTCACGCATTTACTCTCACAGTTGATGAATTTTTTCAAGATTAAATCCCGTGGAAGTTGATATGGTCGTAATGGAGCTATTATAGACGGGCAATAAGGAACGTTTATTTTAGCTCGATCCCCGCAAAAATTTCTTACAAAATTATATTATGACTATACCCCCTATAATGTTGGATCATTTTTTTTGTTAAATGCTCTTTGAAATAGTAATGGAATATGAAAAATAAGTTTTCACAGAAGCCCGACAAAGTCGACATGCTCAATTAAACATTAGAACATTCCGACGGCGTTTCTCATTAAAGGGAGAAGGCGGCCAGCACTAACAGGCATAAGTTTAAGAAAATATGTTGAGTTCTTGCACACTCAATTAGAATGCACGTGCACTGCAGGGAGCTGACCATGTTGCGTGACCAAGGCATGCACGCGAACGTGTGTTAGCCGCAAACTGTGTAATGATGCACTGTTGATTGATAAGCCTCCTCCCCTATACTGTTTCTGCAAGTTTTGTCTTAGGGTAAAAACTTACAAAAGACTAAAATATAACACAAATTAACTAATTTTATATGGGCCTTGATGAGGGTGATTATCTGTCAGCAGTACCCCTTATTTAGGCTGTTTTGTCACATGTACCATAATTCTCACAATACTCACAACACGCCCCATTTATTTAACTTAAATCTGTTAGTGTGCTTGCGCTTCTCGCCTTAAAGGTTAGTGACCATGATATGGGAATCACTTAAAATGCCTCAAGAACCCAATGAGTCTAAATGTTACCAACTATACACTAAGCTGGAGTGGATCTCCAGCTGGATAGGATTGTCTGTAATTTGTTTATTTAAGGAGAAATCAAGCTGAACCATCTATATTTTTTTTATCCGGGTACAATAAAAATAAGACCGCCATTAGAAAGCCACAAGGCATTTTTTTGCCTGCCACGAGCGAGCAATAGACATAGTTATTTTAGAATGAGTCAACGTTTGACTACAAGATTTTCAACAGATAACCTGGCATAGTTTACCTTGATTCTAGAGTAGTTATTCAGCCCAAGTTGAGAAACCCCCAATCATGTCATTTTACCTTTAAGAAAACAAAATCAAAGTCATATTTGAAGATTTTGGACTGGTTATATTCATCAAATTGTCCCGACCTCTTGTAAGAATGGGACACAAAGATTCTGCTCCCTCGCCTTGTTCTTTATAATTCCAATCTGTCCAACTTCGGCGATTGCGTCCAGCGATGGCCTAGCAGTAAACGAGGCAATTATGCTCATATTCCATGGTGTTTCGTACGACATGATATTGTGAATACTGTCGAAGTACAGATAGGGCTGCGATACACAAGGATGAACGAGCGCGCCAAGTATGACGGAATGCCATTTGGCGCCAACTATTTTCAGACCGGAAGATATGTTGCATGTGGTGTTGTGTGTGTGTGTGTGGTGTGTGTGTGGGTGTGGTGTGTGTGTGTGTGTGTGTGGTGTGTGTGTGGTGTGTGTGTGTGTGTGTGTGTTGATTTGTGTGTATGTGTTGTGTCTTGTGCGTGTGTCTGTGGTGTCTGTCTGTAATGTGTGATTTGTGTATGGTATGTGTATATTGTGTGTATTTGCGTGTTTGCTGTTGTTGTATGTGTATTTGTATAGTGTATATATGCGTAATTTGTGCGTGCTGTGGTGTGTATATATTGTGTGTATTTGTGTGTGGTGTGCGTGTGTATTGTTGGTGTATATTGTGTGCATTATGTGTGGTTTCTAAATGTTTACGTATGTGCATATGTTGTATATCATGGTTGTATGTTTTGCGTGTGTTGTGTGTGTATGTGTGTGTGTGTTTGTGTATATTGGTGCGTGGCTGTCTGTAGTGTGTATATATGTCTATGTTTGTTGTTGTGTTTGTGGTGTGTGTTCTGTGTTTGTGTGTGTGTGTTTGTATGTGTATATGTGTATATTGTGCGTATTTGTGTGTGTATGTGATATTGTGTGTATTTGTGTGTGTGTGTGTAGTGTGTGTCGCACGTGTGTATGTGTGTATATTGAGTGTATGTGCGTGTGCATATGGGTGTCTGGATGTTTACGTGTGTGTATATGTGTAATATGTATGTTGTATGTGTGTGTGTGTGCGTGTGTGTGTATTATTTGTTACGTGTGTTCTGCCTGTAAGGTGTAATAATGTCTGCATGTCGTTTGTGTTGTAGTTGTGTGTTGTATGTGTATACTGTGGTAATCAGCTCATTAAGACCGAGATCCTATATAGAGTGCAAATGAGAGGCGACTTATTATTCATTTGTATGACGTAGTTACATGAACAAATCGAATGCTTCACACATTGTTGCAAGAGAACCGTGTCGCCTGTGACATTTACCTCCGACGAATTAAGTCAAGCCATTTTTTTTTAATTGTGAATAACAAGTCAGCTAGTACAAGAACATAAATGAATTTCATAACATGATAAATTCAAACTAAATTCAGATATCCATCGTCTAAAATTGTTGGTTGCTTTTTTTTTACTTCTTATCCTGGCAGCTGAAGAAACATCTAATTCACAGCAAAAAGGTTTTAAGAAAAAAAAGACGAGTCAGACCTCCATTCAACCACTAATAGGTCTATTTTTGGTATCGAGACTATATATGTAGTCGAAAATTGAGTATTATCTTTTTCACCATGTTGGTGCTTGACTGGTCCTTGAGTTTGTTGGCCACAGTGCTTGCCTGTCAAAATTATGGACAAAGGAATAAGAAAAGTCCTAACAATGACACTGCCCGTGGAAAATGGGTCTGGATCCTTTGAATTAGAATCATTGGGGGGGCCTATCAAGTAAAATATGATGAAACATACCTTGCGCTCAAGCGCATGTTTATACCAATATAGAAAGATCACTTGCGTATTGAAAAAAGGTCATCTCAAATCAACAAATCCCACACAATGCAAAATCTAATATATATCGACTCGACAGATCCGATGATTGGCAAACCTGGTATCAAAAGGCGTCATTGCATAAACCAAAACTGCAAACGACAGAACACTAACTTATTGTTTCGCAGCTCCAGTTGAAAGAATACATGTGTACTGAAATCTCAGGGATGGGTTTTAAGCCTCTGAAATGCATTATGCTACATCTTAATTAACGAGAAACCTTTTCTGGTGTTTTCTCTTAATTGACCATTGTACATTATCGAACGCTTAGCATACAATCGTGAGAGAGCAGAATACAGCCGTATATACCGCTTGATTAGTTGGCAACAGGTACATGGTTCACCCTGTAGCACGCTGGTGCCGGGCAACGCGTTTGCGTGGTGAATAAACCATTGACAACCGCCGCGAGAGGAGTCGCGAATCACGCCCCAATTAAAGGAACAAACAGATCAACCATATCAAAATTGTGACAGCGGCATGAAATAACGCTTGCATTGTGGTTTACCTGTGGCATTATATCCTATACATACTGACAAGAGAGGAGTTTGTCACGAATCAGTATGTGCGTCGAAATCTTCATCATCTTTGCTTACCATTATTTAAAACCTATCAGGGTCTAACCTTTTCAAAGCAACGAATTGCAGGCAAATCATTGGAACAATTATGTTTGATCTACTTAAGGATAATAATCAAAAGCGGCCAAATTTTGATGGAATCATGAAGAAAAAGAAATAAATATGATAAAGGACACATATGTGCGTCGAAATGTCTGATCCCTGTCACAGTGTTTGCTGACCATGATCTCAATCCAAACAAATACACCCACTTTCCAATTGCAACCAAACCATAAAGTACGATGTGTGTTCGACTTAATGATGATTATCAAAAGCGATCAGATTTTGGTGGAATTATAAAATATGCTAAGGACGTTGAGTAACAGTTTTCACAAGAGACGTCGATCCTGGTCGGGCAGTCCCCCCACCAATGAAAAAATGTGGGAGGGGCAAACATACCGTTCCCCCGTCTCCCCCTCCATAATTTTAGCAACTTGAAGTAATACGCTAACATTGTGGACCTTCAAATTAAAAGATTATCAAACTTTGCTATCTGAGCTACAAAGTAGTGTTGGAATGGACAAATAAACACCCTAGAATACAAAAGTTTGGAAATTTATGCTGCCACTTGCAAGACATGAATGAATAAACAATTATTACTCGGGGCGAGTAAAAAACAGCCTAGATTCACACACGGTAAGTCTATTGGAGGAAATGAGCAGGTGAAATCGGTCAACTTACTATTTTCACTTTTTCAAAGCACTAAATAATCATTTTGAAATACAATTTTTTTCAGGGCTTGCATTTTTAGACCTTGTCAAAGACACTTTGAGGGTGGAAGATTATGTAGCTCACCATTTTTAACTTTGGTAAATGTTAGCCAGTGGCTTAACATAAATTATAGTAGACAAACATGATTTTCACTTAAAATTCATAGTGCAATGTTGCGCCCGAGCTCACGCGGAAAATTTTTGGAATTTTACTTATTTTGTCCCCCCCCCCCGCCGGACCCCCTCCATTCCAGAAGTGGATCGACGCCGCTGGTTTTCATACCATAACGGTATCAATAATCGAATTTCATACTTCATACAGCAAAAAAATCATAGTATCGTGAAGCAAAGTATACAAAAACGCGTCCAGTCATCATGGTCATATATGTTTGAAGAGCACTTCATGGCAACATGCAATAAGTTAGTCATATTTGTGATACCAATCGGAAGTAAACTATTGTCTCTTCGTTTACTTTTGCGTTTTGAATGATTGGACATGACACCATCAAAGGGAAGGCGAAGGCCATTGTGATGACGTCACCAGGTCTAGTCACACTACATGTATAAGTCTATATATTTCATGTTATTATGTAGAATCTATAGCCATAGACTTTGGACCGGAGTCTGACTCTGCAGAAAAAAAAATACAAAGAGCAAAATATGAATTATCGATAGAGCATGCAATAAAGTTATCTTTGCGAAGTGAGACAAACTGAAATGTTGATTTAAAGTTTAACTGTTTGGATTGATGAACGCAAATTGTGATATTTCTTAGCTGCAAATGCTCGTGTTGAATATATATATTCTCCCTTTCCGGTATAAAGTCTAATGACTGTATATTTGTTAAGGGTGCTCCATTGAGTATGACACTGAAACCTTATATCCAAAGTCTACTTGACCAAACATGTTTCCAGAGCATGGAGATAGGAGACATGGCAAGTGTTTGGTTTTAAACTAAATTTGGAGAGGAATAAAATCGATGTTACAATGAAAATATGAATATTTTGTAAATACCAAGGAAATGAAGTAACTATTGCAAGTTTAACGGATCACATATACAGGATATGTATAACAGCAACAAAAAGAACAGCTCACATTCACGGTTATTTTAACGGTATTGGCTAACATTTACCACAGTTAAAAAAATCTGAGCCGCATGATTCCCTATGTTACCGGTGTCTTTGATGAGGTCTAAAAATGAAGCCCTGAAAAAAATTGTATTTCAAAATGATTATTTAGTGCTTTAAAAAAGTGAAAATCGTAACTTGACCAGATTCACTTGCCCATTTCCTCCCATAGACTTACTGTGTGTACACTTAGGTTAATAAAACTCGCCCCGAGTTTTAATTGTTTATTCATGTATAACTTGCCATTGGCAGTGTAACTTTCCAAACTTTTGTATTCTAGGGTGTTTATTTGTCCATTTGAACACTACTATGTAGCTCAGATATCAAAGTTTGACAATTTTTTTAAATTGAAGCTCCACAATGTTAGCCTATCACTTTAAAATGGTCAAACTTTGACATGTGACCTATTATATTGAAATACACATTCGAACACCAATATAGAACACAAAAATTAAGACATAGTTGTGCTGTCAATAGCAAAATATACGGGGGGGGGGGGGGTACTGGCATGGTCACTCAGATTTGAAGTACATTTTACTTCCTGGGCTTCAATTTTGGACCTTATCAGAGACACATATAACATGATGGATTATGTAGCTCAGATTTTTTTTAACTTGAAGCATTGTTAAATTTGCCTTTAAGGCCAAGCTCTGGCATGATGGGACTAAATCACTGGTAGGGAGGGGGGGGGGGCACATAATCAGACGAGAATTGTCTGCCTGGAGTTGAGAGACGAACATGAGGGTAAGAAAGAGAGGAACATCACAACAGAAATACTGATAGCGGAGGAGCTTACTCTATACAGAAGTAAGACATCTTCAATACTCCCATTCACTGTAACACATCTTAATTAGCATTTTAGAAAGAGATTTTCTTATTTAGCATTAAAGGTATTGGCTAACATACCACAGTTTAAAAAAAATCTGAGCCACATGATTCCCCATGCTACCAGTATCTTCGGTGAGGTCTAAAAATGAAGCCCTGAAATTGCATTTCAAAATGATTATTTAGTGCTTTAAAAAAGTGAAAATCGTAAGTTGACCAGATTCACTTGCACATTTCCTCCAATAGACTTACTGCGTGTACACCTAGGCTTTTAAAACTCGCCCCGAGTTTTAATTGTTTATTCATGCATAACTTGCCATTGGCAGTGTAACTTTCCAAACTTTTGTATTCTAGGGTGTTTATTTGTCCATTTGAACACTATACTATGTAGCTCAGATATCAAAGTTTGACAATTTTTTTTTAAATTGAAGCTCCACAATGTTAGCCTATCACTTTAATCCATTTAATATTGGCCTTGCTTGTTTGAATTAGTGTGATTTTACGTGGGTGTCAATTGCTCGAATGAGTTCACGGGTGGGTGGATAGGCTACGACAATAATATTATGAAATTGCGAGGAAAAAATCTCGGAATTTCGACGAATTATACACACATTGTTTAATGAACGTCTAATAGTACATGTGTCTTGACTAGCCAACATTACAATGGCCAAGGAATAAAGGTACATGTATACAGATTAAGAGATGTATGAATGTCCTTACAGCCAATTATATTATTTCCTTGTTACGCTCCAGATGTGTGTCCTTGACTAGTTTCCATATCCGTCAATAAACCTATAACAGCCTTGACTTCTATTCTAGTGACTACCAGTAATACGCAAATATGCATATCGGAATTTAATCAATATTGATACTGGCATCACACTGAAACGATTTCAATTAAAGTACAATTTACACTTCGCGATTGCCTGGCATTTCTCGCTTTGTTAATTTTTTGATATTATGTTGGCCTAGTGTGTAGCTTGTGGAATTATTTGATAAACCATATTTTAGAGTCGTACAATATTGTGTTGTCGTCAAGACAACATGTATTAGCGTTATACAATATCTGTCAATTTGGAATCCTAAGAACTTAGCTCATCCAAATGCATGTCCCGGATGCTAAATTTTTATTCCCACGAGTTTTTCTCGCACGGCGCATGCGTAGTTTCACTACGATTTTAACGTCTCGCACTTTCGAAACTGTTGGTATATATTGCTAAAGAAGACGTCAACTGTCGAGTTGCTTTGTGTGGCTACATTGGATAGCTCGCTGTATTGATAGCGCGTTTTGACCCGGGTTCGAATCCCGCAGTACGGTTTTGTTTTTGCAGCGGTTTATTTCGTCAACTTCGTGGGAAAAAATTTCGCGTCCCGGATACATGTATTCCACGACAGATTTTGAATAAAGCAACACTTCCAATAATGGAGTGAAAGATAAAGAAAATACATGTAATAGGGATTAGATAAAAAGTTCAAACTTTGAATAAACAAATAGTGCCGTATATAATGATGAAAAAATATTACGAGGTGATGGTGCATAGCAAATTAAAAACAATGGGGATATATGTAGAGGAATATATGAAAGGCGGCTTTTTTGTAAAGCACGCTCATGTAAGTTGTGTTAAAGTGAAATGAGTCAATCGACTCGAATCGAGTCATAATCTAAACAAAACAAAACAAATCATAATTATTATCAGCCGATGGCGCATGAGATGCATATATCTGTCTCTGTCTTTAAACATTCTGGTTTATTATGCGTCGATGAATTACTTTTTATAGTCGAGCGGCATTCTCGTTGGTTTAGACGCCGAACACATTATCCATTACGATTCCATACACGCGACCGCGTCGTTGCCAGTGCGGTTTGCTGAAATAATGAAAATACGATTTTGATTTTATGACGAAGATGAAAATAAATGACGTGAGGCCAAAACTTGCTTATGCAAATAACGCATATTTACTCATACCACTGCAAGTATTGCATATAATATTATAGCTGACATACATTAAAAAATATTTAGTAATTCGCTTATTTTGCCCTATACCACCTGTTAATTTGCTTTATGTGGTGTAATCAAATTAAAGAATGGTGGTCGAGTCACGATTTTTTTCATCAGCACGTTTTACGCGCGCGCGGCGCTCGGCAGCGCGCGTGTGTATGTGTGTGTGGCGTGTGGCGTGATGTATAGTGTGTGTGTTGTGTTGTGTGTGTGGTTGGTGCTGTGTGTGTGGTGTGTGCTGTCGGTGTGTGTGGTGTGTTGATGTGTGTTTGGTATGTGTGTGTGTTTGTGTATGTGTACGTGTGTGGTGGTTGTGTGTAGTGTATTTTGACAAACTTTAAAGTCGCTTACATTTTCTTCCAAATAAAACTTGTTTTTGCAGTAATATGTTTTAACATTGTGGAGTTCATTTAAAAAACAAACAATCTATATTTGGTGTCTGGAGCTACTAGATAGTGCTTAAATGGATTAATTAAAAACTCTTGGCAGATAAAAACTAAATCAAGGCAAACTGCCAAGCATTTGTCGTATCCCCGCGGTCGTCACGATCTTAGAGAGATTGCATATGTCAAAATTTATGCAATTTCATGCTTCCAGCAGACGGCAGTTTAGGGTATGTGATTGTTCGGTTTCTGGTAGTTTACATTTTAAAAAAGCACAACCATAAGCTATACTTCTTATCCCTTGGAAAAATGTGGACATGCAAGAATAGGGCAAGAAATATCATTTTGAATTTCATATTACCTCGTATTTAAAACAAGTTTAGTTCTTAAGACTCAGAATAATCAATCATAGCGCACCCTTTAAATGGTGTAATTCATTTCATTGCATCATATCCAAACTTTCCATTTTCAACTTTTGGAGCTGTTTTGATCCACGACGTAAATTGCCGACAAAACGCGGGTTTACCGCTAGGAGCGTGGTCGGCTAAATATTGTTTATTCCCACGAGTTTTTTCGCACGGCGCGATGCCGGTACTTTCACAGTACGTTTTGAACGTCTCGCACTGTTTCGAAACTGGTTGGTATATTATCTGCTAAATGAAGACGTCAGACTGTGCGAGTTGCTTTGTGGTGGCTACATTGGATAGCTCGCCTGTATTGATAGCGCGTTTGACCCGGTTCGATCCCGCAGTTAGGGTTTTGTTTTGCAGGGTTATATTATTCGTCAACTTCGTGGGGGAGAAATAAAATAATCTAGCCGAGCGGGGTCAC
>JZLH01S0212362.1:594-11542 GCA_001188425.1 Eucidaris tribuloides
GAAAAGGGGTTCGTATTTCCAGGCTGAAGTAATTATCATAGAAGGTAATGTAAAACATTCACTCAAAGTGGCGATTTAACCAGTACGGACGTTAGATCTAGATCTAGATCTATTAGTAATAGATCTAGACTAAGTCAACGTTTTTTTTAGCTCACCTCAAGATTAGCTTGAGCAATTTCCATTTCTTCTCCTCCAGTTCCATTGATATCCTCACCACTGCAACAAATGTGACACCTCAACAACGGCATGTTCGACCACTTATCAGTCAGAATTCGTTGGCATTGATAAAAAAAATTATGATTTCTGTAGACTTCTAGATCGGTAACTTAGGACGTATGCGATTTGACTGTACACGTGCACCCTCGCTGAACAGGAGCTTGAAGCGTTAAGCTTACGCCAGCCCTTCATTTCTAGCTTTCAACATTACCATTGCCACGGCAGTGTAGGCCACGTGTGGGGGTTCGATTGATATTAAACCATCCCTTTGTAAACGTTAATGATATTTTCATTTGTTAGTAGTCAAACTTGGTTTAAACCTTGTAACCGATAAAAAGTTCAAATGGCATCCAAACTTCCACAATCAGGAACGAGTTACAGCTGTCTAACCTCCGATTCATCGCATATAGTTCTTTGCTTTTCTAGCCCTTAAAATGTTTATGTTTCATATTGTTGTTGGATTGATATTTCGTAGTAGAGTAAATTTAAATCTTGGATGATAACTCAATATTTATTTTGATAGAAGATGGAAGTAATATATCAGTAAAGCGAAATTACTGCCCATTTACAGAGCAACATTTAATTCCTAAAAATAAAACTGGCTTCTATACAGGACTAGTGTATTGAGCAAGGCGGATTGCGAGCGAATCGCTCATGAATTCCATGAATCTCAGTTTGCATCCTGACGTTTTTAAAAATGTTCGCTGCCCGGCGTATACGAAACCAGATATTTAATTGCAAAAACTGAATCTCCGACCAACAGAATGCGACTCGTAAAACTGGTAGAGGGATCGTTCTCGCGGTGGTCACGGGCGAGGAAGAACATTTTCTTAAGTTAGGCTTTTTAAAAAAAAAACAAAAATGTTTATTGTTGCCCTCTAGCGACCGAACGTAAATGCGAAAAATTCAGGGCGTCGCGATTTTTTATTTTTTTTTTAAGCAGACCCAATATACATCAGGCGTAGGCTTGGGGGGGGGGGGGGTTGCACTGGTGCACGTGCACCCCCCCCCCCCTGTGCAGAGCCCATAGGGAGTTCCGCCCCTGGCAAGGCAAAAACCGGAGATTACACTTTTTCTGCTGTTCAACACATGATTTTACTCAACTTTAGTTTCCACTCCCTTAAGATGGTTGCACCTTCCCCATGTCTTCACTTTAGTTACACATCCCCAAGATGTGACATCCCCGTGCCAACCAGGCCTTACGCCCTTGCAATCTCACCATTTTCAGGAGAAAATGTCAGATTTGAGCGAAGAATTTACCAAAATTCCTCTTTAATGACTTAAAACAGCACTTTTATATGCATTTTGCCCATTTAAAAGACCCATAAAAAATATCGCGGAACTCAACTCTCGCACAGTTTCGTCCTACATATACTTGCACATACATGTTACATCCGGGTTTTGCTGTGGTAAAAAAAAATAGAAAAAAAAATAATTAAAAATCGACCGACCGACCCAATTTGTAAAATTTCCCACTCGAGGGCAACATAACAATTTTTTTAGGCCTAAATTTAGATCAATAATAAAATACCACTTCCATAACAGTAAATGCTTCTTCTGTCGCGCGTATCAGGCGAAACCCTCCTTTGTTCTCCCATGAATGTAATGGACCGTATACATAAGCACTTGCTAAAATTGCTTCAGGCCAAAGATGGATCTCAAGCGATTGCTAGCATTCCGTATGCATAACATTTCATGCTCAAACCGTTGTGCTGGACATCGTTGTAGTTATGTTGTTGTTAAAGGCAAAGTTCACTCTGATGTCAAGTTGGTTTTAATAAAACCAGAACAATGAGAGATTAATGAAAGTTTGGCGAAAATCCGCCAAAGAATAACAGAGTTATGATATTTTTAAGTTTTAAATTTGTGACGTCACATGCGAGCAGCTATTGTCATGTAATATAAATTCCATAAAGTGCTATTTTCTCAGAAAATTGAAAATGATGTTACTTGTGCATTAATTACAAACGTTATTTCATATATGCCTCCATATGAAAAAAAGACATTCAATGATCATGAACCAATAAAAAGTGGCAATTTATTGAATTAATATTACATGGCATATGGGGAGCTGCTCGTAGCCATGTGACGTCGCAAAATTAAAACTTTGCCGGAAACTTCATAATTCTATTTTTGGTGGATTTTCGACAAAGTTTCATTAATATGTTTCTCTCGTTGTTCTGGTTTTATTAAAACCAACTTGACGTCAGTGAGGGTGAACCTTGCCTTTAAGTTAAATTTGCCTAGATAAAAATGGCAAAATACAAATGCACTATAATGATAACTTGCATCACATTTGTACACCAAATTACCTCCCCTCTTGTGTAACACACTTTTCCATTTTTCACTTGTAAATATCTTTCAGATGGAAGCAAATTAAACAAGAACATTTCTTTTCTGCGCTATGCAAGCAGTAGTAGTTGTAGTAGGCTACTATTATTATTAGTAGTGGTACTGTTAGTAATAGTATAGTAGTAGTAGGCTAATAGTAGCAGCAGTAGTAGTTGTAGTAGTAGTAGTCGTAGAAGTCGTAGTACATGTAGTCGTAGTAGCTGTAGTAGTCGTAGCAGTCGTAGCAGTCGTAGCAGTCGTAGTAGTCGTAGTAGTCGTAGTAGTCGTAGTAGTAGTAGTAGTCGTAGTCGTAGTCGTAGTCGTAGTCGTAGTAGTAGTAGTAGTACAGTGGTCTCCACTTAATGGGATAGGCAATTGCAAGCCGTTTTGTACCCATTTAACCTCAATTCTCAATAATGTTCTTGCTTTCTGCTGTACAAACCTGGTCAAGTGGGGGCAGTATTTGCGATGACATCATTATGAATATTCATCAATCTCCGTTTTACGGTTGGAATACATGGCTTACCAATCTTGTAATGTGCTCATACATATATACATGTGTAGACCCTACTAGGTCCACGGTACATGTGGGAGCTTTGATTATGCATGAGGAAACACCTCGTTCAACCACACCAATTTTATTTCTGGACATTCAAATTGTGCTTGATCGATACATGAACCATGATCGATATACCGCGTATAACCGGTACTTATTACGTGCATATGCCGTATCTATACCAAACGCTTCCCCAAATTCAGCGGACGACGGAAATTTAATTTTAACGGACTAATTTTTAGAAAGCCCGTGGCCTTGTGCCGTGGGCGCCTAATACCAAATGAAAAGATAGAAATGGATACATGTGTGTTGAGTATCAAAGTCCAAATGTGTAGCAAATGACTAGTTTTGTTTTCAATCACATGCTCTATTGCTTCCGCACAATAATCCTTTGTTTTAGGGTTCTCTTTTTCTGGGATGCATTGATTGGTCTAATAATAATAATAATGATAATGAGCTGTTTATAGCGCATATCACAATATACATATTATCCCTATGCGCTCTGGGAAAGAAAGGACAGAAAAAGGAGAAAGTTTGACATCAACAATTTCAACAATTCAGTTGTCCAACTTGAAGTAGTGAGTTTTAAGTGAGGCTTTGAATTGATCAATAGTTTTTGATGTTCTTGCTGTGTCCGGGATATTATTCCACAGTTCAGCAGCCGCTGACTGAAACGATCTTGAACCATAAAACTGTGTATTAATTTTAGGGGGAAACGAGTAGGGACTTGGACTGAGATCTAAGATTTCTACTGGGGCGATATTGGACTTATAGTATCTATGATTGGACTAGTAATTCCTGTAGATAGGATGGGGCACGACCATTTAAACATAGGAACACAAGAGATAAAATCTTAAACTGAATCCGATTGGAAGCCAGTGTAATTGACGGAAAAAAGGAGATGCATGCATGGTCATGTTTTTTTTGTTCTAGTGATAAGCCTTGCGGCAGCATTTTGTACTCGTTGCATCTTTTGGATCTGATTATCAGGAAGTCCGAATAAAATCGCATTAAAGTAGTCAAGGCGTAGTACCTCTTACAGGTGCATAGAATTGTGTACGCACATTACCCGCGTAAATACTTTCGCTGCTTACAAGTTGTATTTTCATTTTTAAGGGGAAATGACTGTCCTCATTTGGAACTAAAATTATTCTAGAAGCACCTTTGCTCAAGGTTTCTGGCTAGAAAATGTTGTGGTCAAATAATTATTATCAGTATTTGCCTTGCCAGGCAGATTTATTGTACAGCTCCCCCCTCCCCCGGGAGGGGGGGGAGGGGCAGTGTCATTATAACTATACACCATGCGCGTGTGAAAAAACGCGTAAAAAGGGTTGTTTTTCACGGTCGGACGATGTACGCGCGTACAGTGAAATGGGTATCAAAATCGCCAAAATCCTTCCAGTCTAGATGTGTACACTCCCGTCAGTCTATAGTGTTTCGACCCATTCGAATCTCGTCATCACCGCTTTTGTTCACTTCAATTCCGTATGTGTGTGTGGGTGGGGGGGGGGGGGGCATTATTAGGCATACTGAGATAACGTCACAATACTCTCGTTATGTGAAGCTGTAATGTCAATATCCACAATATTAATTTTAATTTTATTTATTTATTTATTTATTTATTTATTTATTTATTTATTTATTTATTTATTTATTTATTTATTTATTTATTTATTTATTTATTTATTTATTTATTTATGTATATATGTAAGTATTTATTTATTTATTTATTTATTTATTTATTTATTTATGTTTGCACGGGACTTGAAAGCCCGAGGGCTGTTCTTCCACAAGTTTGCGCGTGAAAATACAAATATGTACACAAATAAATCATGTCATAGTCATAATCATAATAATAAAAAACACAGATATGACAACAAATCACACAATAAAAACTCCTCAACAAACACAATTTATGGAAACATAAATTCCTTTCCGATTTCAATGAATACTGTAGTGTGGCATAACAAAATACGAAAAAAAAGACAGGATAATAATTTTTGGAGGATTAGGGAGATTGATTGTGTTTACGTTTAAATGCGTCGAGTATGCAGCACCGTCTCAATTCAGATTTCGCTCAGCAATATGATAACATTTTCTCTTTGAAATGAAACAGTTTAACCTAAAGGAGGGGAAATTATTTAGTATCTTTCAAACTAGGGAGACTGCAAATTTAATTCAAATTAATATTTTATTGTCCATCAAGGGTACATTTTCTTTACATGCATATGATAATAACATCAATGCGTATCAAACCTATCTTATCAATATTTTGGAATTGTCTGTTTAGCAACTTTATACATGCTATCGTGGAATGTATAGGCCCTGATACATGTACAACGATAATCTCAAAAATGGTTCGACAACTCACAATGAATAAAAAGTCGACTATTGAGCCAGGCACAGACATGACTCGAGTCAGCTTTCTTTTGAGGCAGCAGTGCCGTATGGTTGTTGTTGTTGTTGTTGTTGTTGGTGGTGGTGGTGGTGGTTTTGTTCGGCGATCAGTCATAATTGACTATTGGCGCCACCTCTCGTCATAAGATGTTGTTGTTGTTGTTGTTGTTGGTTTTGTTTGGCGATCAGTCATAATTGACTATTGGCGCCATTTCTCGTCATTAAGTTTTTTATTCATTTTTGTTGTTGCTGGTTTTGGAGGCGCGTCGATCAAGATTGAATATTTGCTCTTTTATTTTACATTGGATTTTATATTAAAGGAATTTTATTTCGAAGATAATAGCAGTTTGATTATTTATATAAAATGAATCCAAACAATATAACATTTTTCTTTTTCGAAAATTCCTGCGCGGGGAGCAGTCTACTCGCTAACTCGCAGACTGGCATAGCGCCCTCTTTAGTTTCAAATAAAATGGGGCGGGCGGGTTATCCACTGAGCTTTTGAGCTATTATAGTCACTTGTTTCCACGCTGCAACGAAAACGTCCGTGGCAGTGTATTTATCTCCTACCTACAGTACAGTATGTATGTACAGTGTACCTCATTGTTTGTATTGAATATTGATGAATAGGTGCCTGTATTTCAAGACTATCTTTTATCTTCTCCGCGTTGTCTGACCAGGGAGTCTCCCACCTCCCTGGTCTGACAAAGGGCGTTGAAATACAACAGCTACCGTATTATTTTTAGCAATCTTGTGGAAATAGAAAGGCAATTTAATTTCATGTTATCTTCTTAATCAAGGATAATGGTGTCATTTTTAGCCAAATCAATGTGAAGAATTTTATCCCCAAGGTCCAGGAATTATGCTATTTGACTTACTCAAAACTCCCTCGTGGGCAAGTCCCATGACAAACATAGGCCTGCTACGCCTTCGATCATCGAAGCCTTACCCTGAAGTCTTTGACGTTGAAAATAACCATGATTATTAGTGCCTCAATAAAGTATTAAAACTACTTCCTCATGGCTTTCGGTACACGACGACGGCGGACAATATTTTCTAATATTGACGCTCACCTGAGGTTGCCTAACGGCAATCAGTTTTTGGAGTGCCTTGGGTTTATAAGGCACTTATAATAACAAAGATGATAAAGTATGATACAACAATGTTGGAGGAGGATGTAGTGTTTGAATGTTAGTTGAACTTTGTAAGTAGGATTTCGGTTTTGTTCAGATAATAGGCAAAGATGTATGAAACAACGTGGTCAGTCGGTGCATATAAGTATTTGAATGTTTCTTGAATTTTGTATTTTTGTTAGTATGTTTTCGTTTTTGTTCAGATATGTAAATTTGTTTTAAATAATAAAAATCGAAGTTACATAATTATTATGCTGGCATGTCTCTGATAAGGTACCAACAATTGAAGTCCTAACAATACTTTAAAATGTGAGCTACATAGTCCTCCATGCTCTAAGTGTCTTTGATAAGGTCTAAATATGCCCTGAAAAAGTTGTATTTCAAAATGATTATTTAGGGCTTTATAAAAGTGAAAATCTACGGGTAGGCCTACTCAAGTTGACCGGATTTGCCATATCCATTTCCTCCCTTAGAGTTACTGTGTAGATCTAGGCTAGTTTATACTCCACAGCAGGGAAACTTGGTTATTCATGCATATCTTGCCAGTGGCAGCAATAACTTTCCAAATTTTTATTTTCTAGGATTGTTATTTGTCCATTTAAGCACTACTATGTAGCTCAGATGCAGTTTGACATTGTTTTGCTTTTTAATTGAAGCCCCACAATGTTAGCCTAAGTCACATTCTCATATTCATCTGTGTATATTTTGCTAGTGACAGCATAACTGTTTGAATTTTTGTGTTCTAAGGTGTTAATTTGTCATGAAGCTCAGATATCAAAGTTTGACAATCTAAACAAATAAAAAATAAAAATAAATGTACCTAAAAATGTGAACAACAAGGTTAAATAGTGTCTGTAAGATTCAGCCACCGTAGTAGGGGTAATGATAATGTGCTCAGTGTTAACATGAATCAAATGAATAAATAGATGGATGAATAGTCAATAAATGAATAATAAATTATAACAGTTATAACGATAATGCTAATAATGCTAATCTGATAATATCAATGATCATGATAATAGTAATATACAGTGTGTCCCAGAAAAAAATGTCCCTCTCGTAGATGACAGAATAATTACCAAAATCATGTTTTATACTGAATTAAGTTTACTCAATTTAAAAAGTCCATTTAATATTGTAGTTTCTGTGAAAATTTCAAAGGTCTCGCTTCATTGGTTTTGAATACACAGGCTCTTATGTAACAGCAGTGCTTATCAGCCCATTCCAAGTTGCTAAAAAGAAATGCACACTATGTGCAGTATTCCATCAATGGCTGTGTTATTGTCGTTATTAAGTAACTAAAGTCAAACTTATTCACTTTTTAAAATGAAAACTAATCAAAATTCAGTTTCTCTGGTCATAGTTGCTTTCACAGGGTGTGTTCCATTTATAGTTTGCCCTTCAATATCCAGCTTATAAACGTTTACTGTTCCCCTGCACATTCTTCCACCTGATTTCCATTTAGGTTGATGCAATGATGTACCACTGCAAACTTGGAATGGACTGAAAAATACTGCTGTTACATAATGTATATTCAAAACCAATGAAGTGAGACCAATAAAATTTTCACAGAAGTTACAAAATAAAATGGGCTTTCTACATCTGAACACTAAATTCAGAATTATACTCGATTTTTTTTAATCCATTTAGCAGTCATAGGGACATTTTTGGGGGGACACGCTGTAAACAGTGATAACAATGGTGATGATGATGATGATGATAACTACTACTACTACTGCTACTACTGCTACTACTACTACTACTACTACTACTATGCTACTACTACTACACTACTACTACATCTACTTCTACTACTTCTATTATTATTGTTTATTATTATTATTATTATTATTTTTATCATTATTATTATTAGTAGTAGTAGTGGTAGTAGTAGTAGTAGTAGTAGTAGTAGTAGTAGTAGTAGTAGTAGTAGTAGTAGTAGTAGTAGTAGTACTAGTAGTAGTAGTGGTAGTAGTAGCAGTAGTAGAAGAAGTAGTAGGAGGAGGAGGAGCGAGGAGTAAGAGTATAGCAAAAGTATTTGTAGTTGTAGTGGTAGTAGTAGTAGTGATGGTGGAAGTAGTACATGAAATAGTATGTTAGCAGGAGTAGTAGTAGACATAGTAGTAGTAGTAGTAGTAAAAAGTAGTAGTAGTAGTAGTAGTAGTAGTAGTAGTAGTAGTAGTAGTAGTAGTAGTAGAAGTAGTAGTAGTAGTAGTAGTAGTAGTAGTAGTAGTAGTAGTAGTAGTAGTAGTAGTAGTAGGAGGAGGAGGAGGAGGAGTAAGAGTATAGCAACGGTATTTGTAGTGGAAGTGGTAGTAGTAGTAAGTAGTATAGTAGTGGTGGTGGAAGTAGTACATGTAGTAGTATAGTAGCAGCAGCAGTAGTAGTAGTAGTAGTAGTAGTAGTAGTAGTAGTAGTAGTAGTAGTAGTAGTAGTAGTAGTAGTAGTATAGTAGTAGTAGTAGTAGTAGTAGTGGTAGTAGTAGTAGTAGTAGTAGAGCCAGTAATATTTTTCCACCTTTACTTGTGTATTAAACTTGTAAGCCGTTTTATTCAATTTCAATTCAAACCAGTTTTACTTTCCCGAAAACGGATATTTTGTCATACGAATATGTGCGAATTTTAGTTTAATTTACTCCTTGGCGGTATCACCGCGGACATCTCCCTTCCAGACCTCCAAAAGCCCGAAAAACACATAATTACATCATTTTAGCTCATTATCTTATTTATAATTTTTTTTTCCACTTTGTTCTATTCTGTGTTTTTACCAGCAGCGTCGATCCAATTTTCGAACTGGGGGTTGGAGTATGGCAAAAGTACAAAAAAATAAATACTTTTTCTTTTTCTAATTTTTGAATTGCAATTTTGTACGGGAAGTAAAAAATTGTGCATATTTAGTAATATCTGTAGTGCCTTTCAGTGCCTTTAAAAAAAAAAATCTTGCATTACGAGGGGAGCTAAACGTTATAAATTAAGTTTAATAATGTAATAAATGAGAGATTTATAATATTATATAAATAAATAAGTAAATAAATAAATAAATTTCAGTCTTTGTTTTTTTTTTTACTCTAACTCCAAAATACATGTAGTATGGTAGACTAGGCCTTTTCTTATGTCAGAGGAAATACGAGATCCGCTTATTACAGTTCTCCGCCCACTTTTTTTTTATGTTACGTGTATATTCTATCTTTTCATAAAATCATTTGTACCCGTAAGGGTACTACAAAAAAATGTTGCGTAACTGCGCAACAGTCGAATTGCTCTAAAAGGTTAATATACGGGTTGTCCGTCCGTGTACCGATCTCATAAAATTGGTGCGGACTTATATCATATGATCAACAATCTCTTCGTGGTTACATGGTGCATTGCTTCATACTTGATCGATCTTGATCGATGTTCACTATGAGACGTGTAGGTACTGGCCTATTATTGGCACACGGGGATGCGCGTTTATAATAAGTTAATAACAACCAATATGTGTTGATTAAAGGCATTTTGTTGTTACAAATTTTATGCGATGACATTCTGTATTGCTCTCAATAGGTTCTAAAGTCATGGAATTCATTTTATCTTAGCTTTAGTGCAATTATCAGACCAATGTACTTATTCGTAACCCCTTGTGCTGAAGTAGAACGATCCACATGTTCTTTGACTAATCTGTACAAAGGTATGGAATAGGTTACGACGTTCTACACAATTATGATTAAAATAACCATCCCAAATTCCGTTCGATGTACCTGTAGACAACCTAAAGAAGCATGAAGGAGCGAAACAAGTCAACGTGAAATATTGCAGTCCACGAGTTTGATCCGTAGTGCTAATAGAATAAGATGCAAAATACCTACTTAGTATGCAAATTGAGGACAAATGTTTGCCGTGTTGATGGCGTTTAAGTGCGTGAAACCAATCGTGGATTGACTACTAGTATATTACCGATACAACCACCACTATACTACTACTACTACTACTACTACTACTACTACTACTACTACTACTACTACTACTACTACTACTACTACTACTACTACTACTACTACTACTACTACTACTACTACTACTACTACTACTACTACTACTACTACTACTTCTACTACCACCACTACTACTACTACTATTACTACTACTACTACTACTACTACTACTACTACTACTACTACTACTACTACTACTACTACTGTTACTACTACTACTATGACTACTACTATTCTACCACTACAGTACTACGACAACTTATACTATACTACTACTTCTTTACTATATTACAACTACAATTGCAATTACAGAAAGACCCCTTCAACGTAAAATGCATGCGTTAT